>WFAB01002656.1:0-29844 GCA_018977245.1 Lethenteron camtschaticum | reverse complement strand
CCCCCCCCCACACCCACGCCGCCCCCCCCCACACCCCACGGCCGCCCCCCCCCCACACCCACGCCGCCCCCCCCCCCACCCCCACGCCCCCCCCCCCACCCCACGCCGCCCCCCCCCCACACCCCACGCCGCCCCCCCCCCCCCCCCCCCCCCCCACCCCCACCCGCCGCCCCCCCCCCCCCCCCCCCCCCCCCCCCCCCCCCCCACACCCCACGCCGCCCCCCCCCCACCACCCCACCGCCGCCCCCCCCACCCACGCCGCCCACACCCCACGCCGCCCCCCCCCCCCCACACCCCACGCCGCCCCCCCCCACACCCCCACGCCGCCCCCCCCCCCCCACACCCCACGCCGCCCCCCCCCCCCCACACCCCACGCCGCCCCCCCCCCCCACACCCCACGCCGCCCCCCCCACCCCCGCCGCCCCCCCCCACACCCCACGCCGCCCCCCCCCCCCCCCCCCCCCACACCCCACGCCGCCCCCCCCCCCCCCCCCCCCACACACCCCACGCCGGCCCCCCCCCACCACCACCCACGCCGCCCCCCCCCCCCACACCCCCACGCCGCCCCCCCCCACACCCCACGCCGCCCCCCCACCCACACCCCACGCCGCCCCCCACCCCACACCCCACGCCGCCCCCCCCCCCACACCCCACGCCGCCCCCCCCACCACCCCACGCCGCCCCCCCACCACCCCCCCCCCCCCACACCCCACGCCGCCCCCCCCCCACACCCCACGCCGCCCCCCCCCCACACCCCACGCCGCCCCCCCCCCACCCCCCCCCACACCCCCGCCGCCCCCCCCCCCCCCCCCACAACGCCCCCCCCCCACACCCCACGCCGCCCCCCCCACACCCCACGCCGCCCCCCCCCCACACCCCACGCCGCCCCCCCCCACACCCCACGCCGCCCCCCCCCCCACACCCCACGCCGCCCCCCCCACACCCCACGCCGCCCCCCCCCACACCCCACGCCGCCCCCCCCCCACACCCCACGCCGCCCCCCCCCCACACCCCACGCCGCCCCCCCCCACACCCCACGCCGCCCCCCCACACCCCACGCCGCCCCCCCCCACACCCCACGCCGCCCCCCCCCACACCCCACGCCGCCCCCCCCCCCCCCCCCCCCCCCACGCCGCCCCCCCCACACCCCACGCCGCCCCCCCCCCACACCCCACGCCGCCCCCCCCACACCCCACGCCCGCCCCCCCCCACACCCCACGCCGCCCCCCCCACACCCCACGCCGCCCCCCCCACACCCCACGCCGCCCCCCCCACACGCCCCCCCCCACCCACGCCCCCCCCCCCCCCCCCCCCCCCCCCCCCCCCCCCCCCCCCCCCCCCCCCACCCCCCCCCCCCCACACCCCACGCCGCCCCCCCCCCACACCCCACGCCGCCCCCCCCCACACCCCACGCCGCCCCCCCCCCACACCCCACGCCGCCCCCCCCCACACCCCACGCCGCCCCCCCCCCACACCCCACGCCGCCCCCCCCACACCCCACGCCGCCCCCCCCCCACACCCCACGCCGCCCCCCCCACACCCCACGCCGCCCCCCCCACACCCCACGCCGCCCCCCCCCCACACCCCACGCCGCCCCCCCCCCACACCCCACGCCGCCCCCCCCCCCACCCCACGCCGCCCCCCCCCACACCCCACGCCGCCCCCCCCCCACGCCGCCCCCCCCACACCCCACGCCGCCCCCCCCACCCCCACGCCGCCCCCCCCCCCACACCCCACGCCGCCCCCCCCCACACCCCACGCCGCCCCCCCACACCCCACGCCGCCCCCCCCCACCCCACGCCGCCCCCCCCACACCCCACGCCGCCCCCCCCACACCCCACGCCGCCCCCCCACAACGCCCCCCCCCACACCCCACGCCGCCCCCCCCACACCCCACGCCGCCCCCCCCACACCCCACGCCGCCCCCCCCACACCCCACGCCGCCCCCCCACAACGCCCCCCCCACACCCCACGCCGCCCCCCCCCCCCCCACACCCCACGCCGCCCCCCCCCCCCACACCCCACGCCGCCCCCCCCCCCACACCCCACGCCGCCCCCCCCCACACCCCACGCCGCCCCCCCCCCCACACCCCACGCCGCCCCCCCCCCACACCCCACGCCGCCCCCCACACCCCACGCCGCCCCCCCCCCACCCCCCACGCCGCCCCCCCCCCCCACACCCCACGCCGCCCCCCCCACACCCCACGCCGCCCCCCCCCACACCCCACGCCGCCCCCCCCCACACCCCACGCCGCCCCCCCCCACACCCCACGCCGCCCCCCCCCACACCCCACGCCGCCCCCCCACACCCCACGCCGCCCCCCACACCCCACGCCGCCCCCCCACACCCCACGCCGCCCCCCCCCACACCCCACGCCGCCCCCCCCCACACCCCACGCCGCCCCCCCCCACACCCCACGCCGCCCCCCCCACACCCCACGCCGCCCCCCCACAACGCCCCCCCCCACACCCCACGCCGCCCCCCCCCCACACCCCACGCCGCCCCCCCCCACACCCCACGCCGCCCCCCCCCCACACCCCACGCCGCCCCCCCCCCCCCACACCCCACGCCGCCCCCCCCCCCACACCCCACGCCGCCCCCCCACACCCCACGCCGCCCCCCCCCCACACCCCACGCCGCCCCCCCCCCCACACCCCACGCCGCCCCCCCCCCCCCACACTCCACGCCGCCGCCAGGCGGAACCGTCGAGCGCCTCCTCGAGGTCCTGTCGCAGCCCTGCGCGCTCACGGCTCTGCGATGCTCGACCTCACGTCGCTCATAGCAGTTCTACATAGTCTGACAACCCCTTGCCCTTATTACAGGCCAATTCAGACATTATTGGTCACCCCATGCCCTTATAAATCTCAACGTTCACCCTACGTCTCATCACAAGGGAGAAACACAAATTTAGTTTTTGCCCGTATTGAAAAACGGATGTGCGCCGTATGGACTCGAACACTCAATTTCCATGGGCAACAATACGTGGTAAACCGTGTGGGTTGATAGGTATGAAACACCGGTGCAGTAGCGTGGTTTTATTTACCAAAGACCCCCCCCCCCCCCATAGCCTGAACAGACTTTGGGCAAGTGCTGTTAGCGAGTAGCGCCTGTGAAGAGCCGGCACGCACACCACACGAGGGGGCGGATGGCCTGCACCACGCCTGGCCGCCTTTGTCTCTCTAAGCGGCGATCACAAGCGGAGTTTGACTTCAATATGGGGGGTGCAGGGGCTCGCTTTGTCCTTCACATTAGGAATCACGGGTGCATAAAATAAATGTTTTACCTTAATGGTAAACTACTACAAAAATACTCTTTGGATCTTTCGGTAAAGTCACGTAGATAGAAAAAAAATTTCACTCGAGGACGATTGCTTGTGTTGCGATCGAAACGTCGTGATTTTTTATTATTTTTCTATCTACGTGACTTTACCGAAAGACCCAAAGAGTATGAATTTCTGTAGTCACGAAAGCTTTAAGTCAAGATTTACTTAAAAATAATTAAGGTGTCAAGTTTGGGAGGAGCGTTGCCTACCCATGGTGGCAATGTTGTCTGCACACCACACCAGGTATTCATTTGAGGCCTATTCGACCTACGGGAGGTCCGGAACTGGTTCAGATAATGATCACTGGTGTTGACCGCGAGTGGGAATCGAACTCGGATCGCCGGGTTCGTAGCACAGCGCGCTAACCGCTACCACTCCTGCTCCCCCCATGTTTGACAACACACACACACGTTGAGAAGCGATTGAACTATTGAATAGATCGGAAGTTAACATTTTAAATGTTTAGAATTTTCCAGCGTAGTTGGTATATTTGTAATGTTTTCATTTAAATATTTCACCTGTTTCATTTCTGACGGTGGATCATCTCATGTGCACGTGTCCCATCATTTCCACGCGATGTATCTCGGTCATTTTAACCACCTCTATTGGAGGCCAATCAGTTGCAGAACAGCACCCTCCTCTTGCTTATACACCAAATGATAACAGAACTTTATTTGGAAAAAGATTTATTTTTATAACATCAATAAAAAGCGTATGTAAAAATCAAATAACCAAACCAAGTTCTTGACAATATCCCATGTCCTCTACACACGAATTGTCAGTTTGTGTTGCAACTGTCGTGTGAAAGGCCATATGCTGTCATCTGTTGTTCAGGACTCATTGGGCAATCCAAAGAGCTTGACGGTTCCAGCATCTCGACTGTTGTCATATTTCCCATCTTTGTCATCACAAGCGAAAGCCAGCAGAGGTCGCTTCGGATGCCAAGCTACCGTGAACGTGGGAGAGTCACAGTGCACCTCCCATAACTTTTCACCTGTAGGCACACATTGCACAGTGTTGTCAGCCTATGCCGAAGATCCCACCAATGTCTGTGTAGATGTCGTGTCTGACAGACCAAGTGCAGAGCCTGTTAGTAATGAAGATAATGCAGAAGCACCTGCGATTGTGCATTTGTGGGCTTCATAATTTCCCAAGCCATTCTACCAGAGGTCGCAACCAGGTACCCGATACCCGTACCCTACCCGATACCCGGCTACCCGTACCCGGCCGGGTACCCGGCCGGGTACGGGTAGCCGTTGCCTGGTGCGGCCGGGTACGGGTAGGCCGTGAGTCACTGGTGAGTAACCGTTTGTCACTCATTTCGGGTAGGGTACGGGTAGGGTACGGGTACCCATTTGCGACCCTGGTGCGGCCGGGTACGGGTACGGGTAAGGAATCAAAACCTGTTTGCGACCTCTGCATTCTACTCTTTCCCAGGCTCAGAGATGGCTGTTGCATTACAGTGGTAACAAGTTATGAAAATATTTATGAACTGAGCAACATAAGTACCAGTGTCCACGTCTGCGATATCAATGAAGTGATCCTCAGAAGCAGAGGCCAGCATCTTTCCATCGTGGCTGAAGCTGAGTGTCCGTACCGGCCAGTCCAGCCTGGAAATCAGCAGCAACAAGTCAACATGAGACGGAAAAGATGGTGCCAACAGCTGATGTAGGAACATCCATATATTAATAGTCACTTGCATCACATCTCATCCTAAACATTTGGAAGGGCACCCCCCCCGTGGCAGCTGTCCGTGGGTACAAGGTGACTCAACACCAGGCCTGCAATTGGGCATTAGTCTCAGTAGCAAGTGATTATTGCTGTGTGCGAGCAATTTGCGCGTAATTTATAGAATGGACGATGACGCCAGCACACAATGTCACGTTTGTTTTGAATGTCATCTGATTTTTAATGTCAACTGTGTGCGAACAGACAGCACATATTTTATGGCCAATACATCCGCAGTAATAACCAGGGTGGCCTGTTGGATGCGAACCAAGAACCTGTGCAATAATGGGCGAATACACTAGCACTGGGTCATATTACATCCCCCCCCCCCCCCGCCTGCTTCATGCACTCACTCTGCACTGTCAAAAAAAATGGTTTATGGGGACAGATGAGTAATATTGTTTGCATGTTTATACTGGTAAGAACCTCCTGGTTACACCAGCCCACAGGGGATTATTGTGTCCGTCGTGCAGGGAGGGGCTGGGTGGGGAGGGGGGCTGGGTGGGGGGTGGGGAGGGGCTGGTCACCCCGTGGTGCCCTTATAAAACTCAACGTTTAACCTACTCACAACGGCTTGTGCCCGCCCTCACAGTCGGGCATATTTGCGGAAGACACCACGCCACTGTTGACCCTGGCCATTGACCAAGCAACCCAACGTTCCTACCAGCTCCCTCCGCAGGAATGTTTTTGTGACTTATGTTCTCCACAAAGACGCCGTTATTTTGTGTGACATTAGTTCATTCTCACCTGGAGAGGCAGCGAACACAGGTTAGCTCATTGGCATCCCACAGGCTCACCAGTGCATCCGCACTGCCTGTTGCGAAGTACTTTCCTGTCGGGTCAAACTTGATGCAGATGCAGTTGGAAGGGTGGGCATTAATTGATTGGATGGGTTTCAGTTCAGGGTAGCTGGCAATAAAAAGGACATTAGAAGGCATTTTTACAGGAAACATCATGCTGTGTGCAAACCATGTTATTTGCATAAATCAGAATATACCTCACCTCATTATGCTAATACAGCCATTGCCGTTGGTGAGAAAAAAGAGATCATTGTCATTGTTCCAAGAAATTTCATTGACTTCAAACTTAAATTGCTCTTCAGCTTTTGTCTTGTAATTCTTGGCATCGATAAAAGTTACAACATCTTCCTTATTACCAACAGCAATTGTCTGACCATCTGGACTCCAGCAAATGTTTATATTTTCTCCTGAAACAAAAAGGCCCACACATTAGTACAAAAACATATACCCATTCAAAACTTGACCAAACATCCTAAAGCAATATATACCAGAATACAAAAAAACTTTTGGGACTCCGTGATCATACCCTGAATAACGACGTTGTTATTTTACACAACAGGGTACTGACTGCTCACAGCATACACTTGTTCCACCCGCTCTATTTGAACCTCCCATGTGTACCACATGGCTCTTTGTAAATGAAGATATACTGGTTATACATTTTCTTTTTCTTGTACTTTTAAATCATGCAATTCCCTCCTTGTGTATATTTTAAAAGGATAATGGCCGATGGTTGAATACTAATGATGGGAGTGGCAGCTGATAGAACGAAAACAGAGATGAGCTCGGCAAAACACAACTGTGCATGTGGTATGATGATGTAAAAGCCAACGTAAGTGCAGGAGAGGAGTGGACGTGTGCCTCACCTTTAGTGTTGACAGTCGCCGCACACTTGTTACTGCGCACGTCCCAGATTCGCACCGTCTTGTCTCCGGAGGCTGTGACGAACAGCTCTGGGTTGAGGGGGTGCCAGCACAGCTGGTCCACGCTGTCTCCGTGCCCACGGTAATTATTCTCCTTCACCTGTACAACAGCAGCGTGCATTTGCACATAAAAATCGCAGCCAAAACTCGCCTCCACTTGTGATGCCAGATCGTCCTCAACCTGGTTATTTCTTTTAACCAGGTGAGAATTCAACAAGAGACCTGGCGAATTTCTTGGAAAAGTTATGTCGGTCAGAAAAATCATAAACGCAAGAACAAAATAAAGTACCGATTTAAAGCTTTTGTGACTGCAGGGATTCATCTTCTTGGTTCTTTCGGTAAAGTCACGTAGAAGGGAAATAATAAAAATAACACGTAATAAAATACAATTCTCACGACGTTTCGGCCACAACGCAAGCAGCCGTTCTCAGGTGAAGAACAGGTCTGTCGGAAAGACAGCATCTGAATGAGCACCACCAGCTTGGCAGCGTATATTTAAGCCGGGTTGGAGGGGGAAGGGCGCCTTGACAAAAGAATTTGCATATCAAGAGGAATTTAGCATATTTATGGGAAATGCAGGTATGGGATTAGTCACTACTTGTGGAATGCGTAGAAAGTGGGGGGGGGGGGGGGTTCAAAGTCATATTATGCCCGTGCATTATGTAGGATTAGCAGTAATAAAGGGAAGGAATTTTAATAGTAAGGAGCTGCAGCAGCTAAACCACCACGTAAAAACTAAAATATAAACTACATCAGTATCATCAATATACTAAATATACTCTCCAATAAGCTGAGCTACTAACAGTAAGTCATACATTACAATTCTGTCGCAAAAAATATAATATGCCTCCAGCTAAACTTTTTTCTCTTACATCACACGGGTCTACCCCGTACTATATACTGCCATAGACAAACCCAACATTACATTATATACTGCATTACTATACACCACCCTATGCCTTAGACTATACATTATAATATTACACTATGTATTATTCTACCCACCCTACTGTATACACTGCTGTATATTCACTATGCAATTACAATACTATATATTACCTTATACATTATATTAAACATTACACTTTAATACTATTTATTATTATACAATCTGCTATACACTATACCATTGACCGTCGCGTGAAAGGTACTAAGAGGAAGCAACGAAATATGTCAATGGGAGAGTGGTAGGTAGGAGACTTGCAGCGGAGCAAAGACTCCATTCCCTGTGGAGAATAAAAGATATATAGTCAATGCCAGTGAGTGGACTGTGGTCTGAAAGTCACCGTAAACGTGAACACAATCAGTTAAGATCCGAAATGGTTTATTACGTCCTTCCAATGATTGCTGAGCCAGAATCCATCTTCTCGGTTGAAATTGTCTCTGTGTTTGTATATGTGGATCGCCTCATGAACAAATCTCTCATGGTAGCCAGATGGCTTGCAGAGAACCTCTGTCTTGGAGAAGTCAATGTCACGTGAGCCCACTGAATTGTAACAGTGATCTGCCACAGCTGAGGTATTTGTCCTACCGTGTTTCAGGTCTGCTTTATGTTCATGGATGTGGTCCGAGACATGTCGTTTGGTTTCTCCAATGTAACTGCTACCACAGAGGCAACTTAGTTTGTAGACGCCAGGGTACTGTATGTCTGGAACCACATATTTTACAGATGGGACCAGATTACGGATTTTATGTACTGTGTTGAATCGGACCTGGATCTTGTGTTTAATCAGGATTTTGGAGATCTTTTTTGTGACCCCAGCAATGTAGGGTAAGGTGATGGTTTTGAATGGCTCAACAGGATCCTTCTTGATGGTTGGAGTGATGGCTTTGCGGATTGTGTAGTCGGAGTAACCAATAGCCTTAAGAGCTTGGCGTATGTGCTTGAGTTCACTGGCAATGTGTTCCTGGTCGGAGATGCATTGGGCTCTATGGTGTAGAGCAGGGGTCCTCAAACTTTTTTAAACAGGGGGCCAGTTCACTGTCCCTCAGACCGTTGGAGGGCCAGACTATAGTTAAAAAAAACTATGAACAAATTCCTATGCACACTGCATATATCTTATTTTGAAGTGAAGAAACAAAACTGGAACAAATACAATATTTAAAATGAACAAGTAAAGTTAAATCAACAAACTTGCCAGTATTTCAATGGGAACTATGGGCCTGCTTTTGGCTAATGAGATGGTCAATGTCCGGTATCATATTTGTCACTGCTAGTCGTAACAAGTGATGCAAGTGTGCATCCGTTAGTCTAGATCTGGTTGGAGATTTCGAATGTTTCATTCTGTAAAAAGTCTGTTCATAGACATAAGTGCTGCCAAAGATGGTTGCCATTTTGAGTGCATGGTTCCTGAGATGAGGATATGTCTCAGAGGGGAGAGATGCATAGAAATTATGAAGGCTGCTTGACTTGAATGCGTCTTTCAGAGAGTCACAATTCTGCAGTTCAGCCAGTTCCATTTGGTAAATTGTATCAAAATTTTCAATGTCAATAGAAAATGGGTTACGGAAAAGCTGTATGTCCTGTTCATGGAGATGAAGCTCTTTAAATCTAAATTGGAACTCCTTTTGCAATTTTTCCAGTGAATCCACACATGTTTTGTTTGGGAACTGCAACCAATGGTTTTTCCACTAACAGATTTTGAGTTGTGGGGAGATGGCAGAAGTTTTCCTCCTTAACTTGTTTGATGAGGAGGCCTAATTTTACTTCAAATGCTTTGACATGTGATTGCATATCACAGATGAGCTTCCCCTTTCCTTGAAGTTGCACATTGAAACTGTTGAGTAGCTCTGTTACATCTGTCAGAAAGGCAAGGTGCCATTTCCATTCTGCATCATTGAGCTCTGGTACTTCTTTGTTTTTTGAAAGCAGAAAAGCTGTAATCTGTGGAAGTAAGTCATATAAACATTTCAAAACTCTCCCTCGACTTAGCCAACAGACTTCTGTGTGGTACAGACCATCTTTATAGTCAACATTTAGTTCAGACAGAAATTCCTGTAATTGTCTGTGGTTTAGTGCATGAGCTCTAATGAAGTTAACACAAGATACCACAATTTTCATAACAGAGTCCCACTTCAGTGATTTACTACACAGTGCTTGTTGGTGGATGAGGCAGTGTATGGCTATTGGATGAGAATGGTTATGTTTGTCCATCTCTTGGTTAATGCGAGCAATTACTCCTTTCTTAGACCCCACCATGCTAGGAGCACCATCAGTTGTCACACTGGCTAGTTTAGCCCAATTCAGCTCCAAACCATTCACAGTTTGGCAAACCTTTTCATAGATATCCTCTCCTGTAGTTGTTCCTTTGATGCTTTGCAGTGCAGCAAGCTCTTCTGTGACTTCGAAATAGTCATTCGTCCCACGAATAAAAATTAGAAGTTGTGCAGAATCACGAACATCATTGCTTTCGTCGAGTGCCAAGGAAAAATAGGAAAGTTTTTTTGTGGAGTTTTGCAAATGCTGATGCAAATTGTCTCCCATTTCTTCAATCCTCCGTGTAATTGTAGGTCCTGAAAGACTCACTGTACTAAATAAATCGGCCTTCTCTGGACACATCTCTTTGGCAACAGAAAGAAGGCATTCTTGAACAAATTCTCCCTCCACGAATGGTCTGCCAGTGTACGCTATTAGCTTGGCAACTTGAAAACTTGCTCGCAGTGATGAAATATTTAGCTGCTTCTGCTTCACAAAAGTATTTTGCTGAGTTGTTAATGTATTTTTCAGTTTTAATATTTTATCTTTTCTCACTTCTCCGACCAAACAATCATATTTATCTTTATGTTGAGTTTCATAGTGTTGACGTAAATTGTATTCTTTGAACACAGACACTATATTCTGGCATATCAGACACACAGCTCTTTCCTTGTACTGCATGAAAAAGTAATCATAAGTCCACTGTTCTTTGAATATCCTACACTCCGAGTCAATTTTTCTCTTTCTTGACATCATTGTTTCCTAGGGAGTCAAAATTGCTATTAGTAAAATACCAATATATGTACAGCGCTCCAAAAACAATATACCAGCAATAACTTTGCCCACACAGGACATACAGACTGCACTGCCCATCAATGCAGTCTGATTGGGGGAACTCCGCTTTTACCCCAGGCTCACACTGGTGCGGGTGCCATTAAAAAGTTAATTACACCTGCAGTTTTGTTCACAGATCACAGTACTGTACTGTATTGTACAGTTCACCCATTTGAGTGCTTACTGAAGTCATCTCAAGCAAGGTTAGTGTTCTCTCTTTATACATTACTATACTGTACAGTACTAATGTGTATTGTAATTTGTTTCATATTTTTGTGCTTCAAAAACCAAAAAAAAAGGTCAAAACGGATTAACCGGATTTACATTGAACCCTATGGGAAAATGTGCCTCGGTTCACGACCAATTCGGTTCGTGACCAGTCAGTTCACGAATTAAGTTCGTGAACCGAGGTATCACTGTACATCCCCAGCACACAGGAATATCACTGGGAGTGGAGCCGAGGGGCAAGTGAGGGAGCTGAGGGAGGGAGAGCCAGTCAAGCGCAGCCAGGGGAGGGCTGGCAGCCTTAGGCCTGGGGGGCAAGTCCAGTCAATTGGCCCATTGAACCATTCACCAGCGCAGCCCAATGAGTGTCCACCGATGCAGCTCAATCAGTGCTCACCAGCGCAGCCAAATCAGTGCTCGCCACCACAGCCCAATCAGTGCCTACCACCGCAGCCCAATGAGTGCTCACCAGCGCAGCCCAATTAATGCTCACCAGCGCAGCCCAATTAGTGCTCACAAGCGCAGCCCAATTAGTGACCATGGGCCGGATAAATGTCCTCGGCGGACCGCATGTGGCCCGCGGGCCGTAGTTTGAGGACCCCTGGTGTAGAGTCTTGATGAGGGAATTCTTCTGGGATGGATGGTGGTGGAAATCCGGTTTTAGGTAAGCATCCGTATGGGTGGCTTTCCTGTAGACAGAGTGGCTCATTGAACCATCAGGTCTCCTTTTAATTAGGACATCCAAAAAGGGTAGCTTTCCATCTTTTTCGACTTCCATGGTGAATCTGATGGCTGGGTGTATGGAATTGATGTGGTCGATGAATTGGTCTAGAGCAGGCCGGCCATGTGGCCAGATGACAAAAATGTCATCTACATACCTCTTCCATAAGGTCGGGCGTAGAGTGGCAGTCTGGATGGCGTCAGTCTCAAATTTCTCCATGAAAACGTTGGCTACAACCGGAGATAGGGGGGGCCCATTGGGGTGCCCTCAGTTTGTTTGTAGGGTGAAGTATGTATTGGTTAAGCAGTGTCTCACCAGGGGGGGTACCTCAGTATTCAGTCCTTGATGAACCAAGTCTTTAATGATTGCGATGGTGTCAGGTACAGGAACTTTGGTGAATAAGGAAACCACATCAAAACTGACAAGCAGGTCGTCTGGGGACAGGGAAATTCCCTTGATTGTCGATACCAAGTCAGTAGAGTTTAGTACCGCAGAGGTGGTTTTTCCAGTGAAAGGCCGCAGGATTTCAGACAAAAAACGAAGCAGTTTGTAGGTGGGGGAGTTGATAGTAGTTGTATAGTGAATATACAGCAGCGTGGTATACAGTAGGGTGGGTAGAATAATACATAGTGTAATATTACAATGTATAGTCTAAGGTGGTGTATAGTAATGCAGTATATAATTTAATGTTGGGTTTGTCTATGGCATATAGTACGGGGTAGACCCATGTGATGTAAGAGAAAAAAGTTTAGCTGGAGGCATATTATATTTTTTGCGACATATTATTTCCCTTCTACGTGACTTTACCGAAAGAACCAAGAAGAAAAATAAAGTACAGCAACAAAGCAAACCGGAGCAAACCATCTCCTTTTTACAGCCCTAAGCCAGTTTTGGGAATGCCACATTCCTATGGTTGGGACATCTCTCCATAGGACAACCACCGTTGATTTCCCATTGCTGCGCTATATACTATATATATTTTTTCACTTGTTTACCCAGGAAAGGCTCATTAAGTCTCAAGACTTTTTCAGGGGGAGTCCTGGCAAGTTTTCGCAGTAGAGAGGTGATGTCATATGTATGGGCGCCACGGTGGCGAGATTTTAACTACCTCGCTTGGTACCTAGGAGGTCGTGGGTTCGATTCCGACCCTGACGCCTGCTGTATATTTGGGGTCTACATGTATCTCCCCGTGGTCGCGTTGATTTTACTCCGTGTCCTTCATTGAGCTATCATTTGTAGCCAGGTCGCTTCTGAAAAAGAGATCTCTAGCTCAGTGGGCCTTACCTGTAAAAAAAAAGTATTACTTTAATATCCCGGTATAATTTGCAGGTAAATTTTAAGCACTGGCATGTTTAGCCAACACCAGTGACTTTATTTTTATTTTAGCTTTGGGAAGATTTCGGAGAACACAGAGGAACCCCATGTAGAGCAATGGAAGAACATACAGAATCAGTATATTTTATACTGGAAGAATTCGATGAGCTATAAAGCTCCTTTTCAGACACCCAGTAGGGGCGGGTCACAACGTTATAACAATACAAACACACGTCAGGAGTGCTAAATATAGGAAAAGGTAAAAAAATATATAAACTTTCAAAAATACTGTATAAACACCACACTGTACGGCCCCCCGAGTCAGGAATCGAACCGCGGGCTTTGCTGTGAGGACGAAGTGTGACCACTGCGTGACGGCCCTGCAGAGGCAGAGAGAGAGGGTACCATGCGGTCCTTGTCAAGCAGGAAGACGCTCGCGGTTTTGTCGAAGGAGCCGGACGCGAGACGCCTCCCGTCACAGCTCCACGCTACGGAGTGAACCTTGGCCCCGTGCGCGGTGAACTCCTTCACGCGGCTGTGAGCCCTGAAGTGCTGCTCCATGGCATGGGGCTCCGGCATAGCAAAGAGGGTTGTGGAGCGGGAGAGAGGGGATGGAGCAGGAGAGAGGAGGGCGTGGAGAGGGTGAAGCAGGAGATAAAGCGTGCGGCGGGGATGGAGCGGGAGAGAGATGATGGAGAGCGTGGAGCGGAAGAGAAGGGGTGGAGAGGGTGGTGAGGAGAGAGCGGGGAGCGGGAGAGAAGGGATGGAGAGGGTGGTTGAGGAGAGAGCGGGGAGCGGGAGAGAAGGGGTGGAGCGGGAGGGAGCGGGAGAGAGCGGAAGCGAAGGGGTGGAGAGGGTGGTGAGGAGAGAGCGGGAGCGTGATGATGGAGAGCGTGGAGCGGGAGAGAAGGGGTGGAGAGGGGGTGGAGAGGGTGGTGAGGAGAGAGCGTGGAGCGGGAGAGAAGGGGTGGAGCGGGAGAGTGATGATGGAGAGCGTGGAGCGGGAGAGAAGGGGTGGGGAGAGGGTGGTGGAGAGGGTGGTGAGGAGAGAGCGGGAGCGGGAGAGAAGGGGTGGAGAGGGTGGTGAGGAGAGGGTGGTGAGGAGAGAGCGGGGAGCGGGAGAGAAGGGGTGGAGCGGGAGAGAGCGGGAGCGGGAGAGAAGGGGTGGAGCGGGAGAGTGATGATGGAGAGCGTGGAGCGGGAGAGAAGGGGTGGAGAGGGGGTGGAGAGGGTGGTGAGGAGAGAGCGGGAGCGGGAGAGAAGGGTGGAGAGGGTGGTGAGGAGAGGGTGGTGAGGAGAGGGGGGGGGAGAGGGGGGGGGGAGAGGGGAGCGGGAGAAGGGGTGGAGCGGGAGAGTGATGATGGAGAGCGTGGAGCGGGAGAGAAGGGGTGGAGAGGAGAGGGTGGTGAGGAGAGAGCGGGGAGCGGGAGAGAAGGGGTGGAGCGGGAGAGTGATGATGGAGAGCGTGGAGCGGGAGAGAAGGGGTGGAGAGGGTGGTGAGGAGAGGGTGGTGTGGTGAGGAGAGAGCGGGGAGCGCTGGGCCCCACTCACGAACTCGACGCGGCCGGTTTGGGAACGCGCACCGAGGACGTCACGCACGAGGTATCCAATCGCAGGCGACGTTGTTGAACCCGCGTGACGTCACCCGGAATCGTGGCCAATCGCAAGGGCCGGGCTCAGTGGGCTCTGGGAGGCGACAATGGAGGCGGCGGGACTCGACTACTCCGTGCACGAGGCGTGGACCGACGCCACGAACGTCTACCTGGTGGCGGCGCTCGCCAGCGTGGGGCTCCTGGTGTACGCGCGCCGGTGAGTCGGGTCTCGCCGTCGCAAGGGTGGGGGAGGCTACCTGCTCGTACGCGTGGAGCTCTCGGTGTGTTTTGTTTTGGTGGGTGGGGCCTCGGGTTGCCACCTTCACCATTGGAGACTAAACCCGGACATATGGCCGCCTTCGTCGGGCTATCAACACTACGTTAAACTGTATTGGCGTTTAGTTCCGGAACATATTTCCACATGCAAGACTACAACAGGAAACGGCAATACACTTCAACACAATACCGGCACCACTGCTCGGTAAATTAATTTTCTTCCATCCAAACAAATCCCCACATTCGGGTCAAACCGGGACAGGTGGCAACACGCGGTGGCGGAGCTTCTTGTGTGCGCACCGCGCCGGTGAGTGCAGCCTCACGGTGGAGCTATATCAATGGACCCCGTAGCGGCGGGATTCCTAGTGTATGCGTGTTGGTGAGTGGACTCCCATGCTGCTACAGCTCTTTGGTGATGGACGCATTGGCCTCTTGGTGGACGCATTCTGGAGCCAAACTTTTGACCCTTAAGTCTCTTGTACAGCAAATCAGCTTCAAGCCTTCCTGAATTAATTCGGACATGGAGAGTACGCAACCAAGCATTATGAAATTGGCAGGTAGAAGGCTCATAATTCAGCAAGATATCACTTTAATTTAAAACACGCTTCCTAATGATTGATGGTAGGTCTAACTTTAGCCACAACACACCATTCAACTACTTACAGACCAATTTTTTTTAATTTGCATTTGTCAAGTTCTGGAAAATGTTAATACGTGAACAGCCTGTCTCATAGAACAATGCCTCGTGAAAACTCGGCAGAGTAAGATTTCAGGCCGGGTCACTGCACTGCAACAGCCACCCACTGCACCAGTTATAAAACTACTAGCGGAAGTACCCGGCTTTGCCCGGGTGAAAAATATATTTCTTAAAAACCTTACATATATATACACAGATACTAAGGTATTGTCAAAGCCCGGTGGGCTGTTTGTACATTTCTCCACCAACAAATATAAGAGGCTTTCACAAGTCCAAAAAGTTGTAGAAAGTGTGGGGTAAATAGTTGATGTCAAAAGGTTTCCGAAAATTGTGGTCTCCCCCCCCCTCAAAAAATATCTTTACCCCTCGTAGGTATATATACTAACAACACCTTACATACAACAGAGGAAGTGGTATCTATTGACTCTGTAGTAGTATCTACTGACTGTACCGTAGTATCTACTGAGCCATGTGTAGCTACTGACTGTGTAGTAGTATTTAGTGACTGTAATAACTACTGACCATAGTAGTATTTACTGGGCCTACAGTAGTATCTACCGACTATATACTCGTAACGACTAACTGTATAGTATCTGCTGACTCTATAGTTGTATCCACTGACTATAGTAGTAACTACAAAATCTATAGCAGTATCTACTCACTCTATAATAGTATCTACTGACTCTAGTAGCTACTCACCGTAGCAGTATGTACTGACTGTATAGTAGTATATACTGACTGTAGCAGTATTGACTGACTGTAGTGGTATATACTGACTGTTTTAGTATTACTATAGCGGTATCTACCAACTCGATAGCAGTATCTACTATCACTACAGTAGTGTATACCGACTGAGGTCGTACCTGCTATCACTACAGCAGTGCATACTGCTGTGTTGGTACCTGTTATGATGACAGCAGTGCATATTGTGGTGGAACCTGCTATGATTACAGCAGTGCATACTGCTGTGTTGGTACCTGCTATGATTACAGCAGTGCATACTGCTGTGTTGGTACCTGCTATGATTACAGCAGTGCATACTGCTGTGGTGGTATCTGCTATGATGAGAGGAGTACATATTGTGGTGGTGGTACCTGGTATGATAACAGCAGTGCATATTGACTGTACTCATCATTCACCCTCACCATTCACCACTCACAACTCACCCTCACCACTCATCCTCACCACTCACCACTCCACTCACTATTCACCATTCACCCTCACAACTCACCACTCACCAACCTCCCTCACCACTCACCCTCACCACTCACCAATCACCACTCACCCTCACCACTCACTCTCACCACTAACCCTCACCACTAACCCTCACCACTCTCACTCACCACTCTCCCTCACCACTCACCACTCACTCTCACCATTCACCCTCCCCATTCAGCCTCACCACTCACCCTCACCACTCACCCTCACCACTCACCCTCACCACTCACCGTCACAACCACCACTCACCCTCACCACTCAACTTCACCCTCACTACTCACCATTCATCCTCACCAATCACCACTGACCAATCACCACTCACCACTCTCCACTAACCCTCACCACTCAACCTCACCACTCACCCTCAAAACTAACCACTCTCTCACCACTCACCCTCACCACTCAGCACTCACCCTCACCACTCACCCTCACCACTCACCCTCACCACTCACCCCTCACCGCTCACCACTCACCCATCACCACTCACAACCGCCACTAACCCTCACCACTCATCCTCACCACTCACCCTCACAACAACCACTCACCCTCACCACTCACCCTGACCACTCACCACTCATCCTCACCAATCACACCCTCACCAATCACCACTCACCCGCACTGCTCACCCTCACCACTCACGCTCACCCTCACCACTCACCCCTCACTAATCACCACTCATAACTGCCACTCACCCTCACCACTCACCACTCACCCTCAACACTCACCCTCACCACTCACCGTCACCACTCACCCTCACTACTCACCACTCATCCTCACCAATCACACCCTCAACAATCACCACTCACCCTCACCACTCACCCTCACCACTCACTCTCACCACTCACCCTCACAACAACCACTCACCCTCACCGCTCAGCACTCACCCTCACTACTCACCCTCACCACTCACCACTAATCCTCACCAATCACACCATCACCAATCACCACCCACCCTCACCACTTGCCACTCACCCTCATCACTCACCCTCACCACTCACCCTCACATAAACCACTCACCCTCACTACTCATCCTCACCAATCGCACCCTCACCAATCACCACTCATCCTCACTGCTCACCCTCACCGCTCACCACTCAACCTCACCCTCACCACTCACACTCACCCTCACCACTCACCTCTCACTAATCACCACTCACAACTGCCACTCACCCTCCCCACTCACCCTCACCACTCACCAATCACCACTCACCCTCACCACTCACCCTCACCATTCACCCTCACCACTCACCCTCACCATTCACCCTCACCACTTTCCCTCAGCACTCTCCCTCACCACTCATCCTCACCACTCATCAGTCACCCTCACCGCTCACCACTCACCCTCAACACTCACCCTCACCGCTCACCACTCACCCTGACCACTCACCACTCATCCTCACCAATCACATCCTCACCAATCACCACTCACCCTCACTGCTCACCCTCACCACTCACCCTCACCACTCACGCTCACCCTCACCACTCACCCCTCACTAATCACCACTCACAATTGCCACTCATCCTCACCACTCACCCTCACTACTCACCACTCATCCTCACCAATCACACCCTCAACAATCACCACTCACCCTCACCACTCACGCTCAACACTCACCCTCACCACTCATGCTCACCACTAACCCTCACCACTCACTCTCACCACTCACTAATCACCTCTCACAACCGTCACTCACCCTCACCACTCACTCTTACCACTCACTCTTACCACTCACCCTCACCACTCACCTTCACAACAACCACTCACCCTCACAACAACCACTCACCCTCACTACTCACCCTCACCACTCATCCTCACCAATCACACCCTCACCAATCACCACTCACCCTCACTGCTCACCACTCAACCTCACCCTCACCACTCACGCTCACCCTCACCACTCACCCCTCACTAATCACCACTAACAACCGCCACTCACCCTCCCCACTCACCCTCACCAATCACCACTCACCCTCACCACTCAACCTCACCCTCACCCTCACCACTCACCCTCACCACTTACCACTCACCCTCACCACTCACACTCACTCTCACCACTCACTCTCTCCCTCACTACTCACTCTCTCCCTCACCACTCACTCTCTCCCTCACCACTCACTCTCTCCCTCACCACTCACTCTCTCCCTCACCACTCACTCTCTCCCTCACCACTCACTCTCTCCCTCACCACTCACTCTCTCCCTCACCACTCACTCTCTCCCTCACCACTCACTCTCTCCCTCACCACTCTCTCCCTCACCACTCTCTCCCTCACCACTCTCTCCCTCACCACCACTCTCCCTCACCACTCTCACCACTCTCTCCCTCACCACTCTCTCCCTCACCACTCTCTCCCTCACCACTCTCTCCCTCACCACTCTCACCACTCTCTCCCTCACCACTCTCTCCCTCACCACTCACTCTCTCCCTCACCACTCACTCTCTCCCTCACCACTCACTCTCTCCCTCACCACTCTCACCACTCTCACCACTCTCTCCCTCACCACTCTCCCCCTCACCACTCTCCCCCTCACCACTCTCCCCTCACCACCTCCCCCTCACCACTCTCCCCCTCACCACTCTCACCACTCTCTCCCTCACCACTCACTCTCTCCCTCACCACTCACTCTCTCCCTCACCACTCACTCTCTCCCTCACCACTCACTCTCTACCTCACCACTCACTCTCTCCCTCACCACTCACTCTCTCCCTCACCACTCTCACCACTCTCTCTCTCACCACTCTCCCCCTCACCACTCTCCCCCTCACCACTCTCCCCCTCACCACTCTCCCCCTCACCACTCTCCCCCTCACCACTCTCCCCCTCACCACTCTCTCCCTCACCACTCTCCCCCTCACCACTCTCCCCCTCACCACTCTCTCCCTCACTACTCTCTCCCTCACCACTCTCCCCCTCACCACTCTCCCCTCACCACTCTCCCCCTCACCACTCTCCCCCTCACCACTCTCCCCCTCACCACTCTCTCCCTCACCACTCTCCCCCTCACCACTCTCCCCTCACCACTCACCACTCTCCCCCTCACCACTCTCCCCTCACCACTCTCCCCCTCACCACTCTCCCCCTCACCACTCTCCCCTCACCACTCTCCCCCTCACCACTCTCCCCTCACCACTCTCCCCCTCACCACTCTCCCCCTCACCACTCTCCCCCTCACCACTCTCCCCCTCACCACTCTCCCCTCACCACTCTCCCCCTCACCACTCTCCCCTCACCACTCTCCCCTCACCACTCTCCCCTCACCACTCTCCCCTCACCACTCTCCCCTCACCACTCTCCCCTCACCACTCTCCCCTCACCACTCTCCCCCTCACCACTCTCCCCCTCACCACTCTCCCCCTCACCACTCTCCCCCTCACCACTCTCCCCCTCACCACTCTCCCCCTCACCACTCTCCCCTCACCACTCTCCCCCTCACCACTCTCCCCTCACCACTCTCCCCTCACCACTCTCCCCCTCACCACTCTCCCCTCACCACTCTCTCCCTCACCACTCTCTCCCTCACCACTCTCTCCCTCACCACTCTCTCCCTCACCACTCTCTCCCTCACCACATGTTAAGCGCGATCCTAAAGGAATCTACAACCTTCGATGATTCCTTTGCGCGATTCAAAGAATCGATTCCTGGCGCATAGGAGGTTTCCATTTTTAATTACAGAGTTTTATTTTCATTGTTATGTTATGTTTTAAAGTTTTCAGGAGTTTTTAATTATATTTTAGCCCCAGTCAACGCCGGATATTTCCCATTCGTAGCAGTTTATATCAACTCTATAACCAACTTTATTAAACGGAAATAAGGCGATTATAAATGAATCTACAACCTTCGATTCCTTTTCGCGATTCAGAGAATCGATTCTTGGCGCGGTCGGGTTTATAATTTTAATTACACAGTTGTATTTTCATTGGTATGTTACAATAATACTGTCTAATCGCTATAATTTTATTATCTACCGACCCTATAATAGTAATTGCACACATTGGAGTGGAAGGGGAGTGAAGAGGACGTGAAACTTTGATGAATTTACCTCAGAGTCGCGTGTTAATGCGTGCGCATATTTTTAACGGGAATTCAAAATGGCGTTCACCCCGTAGCGAAGTTGTTGCTACCCGTTGCCAGGGGCAACCGCCGTGGTCCGCGCCGGCCGGCAATATTAAATAAATAATACTTATATAACTAAATAAAGAGCAATCGCACTAAATCGGTAATCGGTCCGATTTAAAGTTTAGAGACGAAAAATCGGAAATGCCTAAGTTTACCGCGGGCCGGGGGCGTGCCCACCTGCAAAATTTAATCTCGGCGAACCCCACGGTCCGAGAGCTAAATCCCCCGGAAGGGAGCGTACGCAGACGGACAAACAGACAGACAGACAGATAGACAGACAGACAGACAAAAAATGAATTATATAGGTTAGATAAACAAAAAAAAACGTTATTTTACCAGGTTAGGCGCCCTGAACTGTACGTCTTTTTCAGAAACGACCTGGCCACAAATGATAGCTAAACAATGTGGTTTATCAAGTGGTCATTTAAAGCAGCTGATATTCTAAACGCATGTTGCTAAATGTTGAGGGAAAAACTGGAGGACCCAGACAAAAATCTATGCAATCAAGGGGAAGACGGAACATGGAAACTCTAAATATACAGCAGGCGTCAGGGTCGAACCCGCGAACTCCTGCATACCAGGCGAGGGAGTTAACATCTCGCCACCGCTACGCCCCATATGGCTCATATGGCTTCTGAAAAATAAGCTGCTCATCCATTTGTCAATAAATACTTTCAATTACATTGTTTCACCAGGTTTGACTTCAAAACTAGGATCGTCAAATTTGCAAGTTCTATGGCTCTCGACTCTGGGCTGTGGTCTGAAGACAGAGGGCTCCAGATTATATTTGAGCAAGCAAATGTGAATGCCAAGGTTGTAGCTTGTGGTGACCTCATGAAAGTGAGCAGTTGTGAAAATTGTGCCGAGTGCTGTAGCCTGCTAGAGGGCTAGACTTTGGGATTCAGATGTTTCGAAAGTTGAGTTTTGGAAAGCACAAATCGCTAACTTGGGAGACATTTTGTGTATGTGTTGAGGCCGCTGGCCCGTGAGGCCTCTGTCTGCTGGGCGCCGGCCGCAGGGGGTCCGCCGTCTCCCGATCCCTCGCTCGTGTGTGAACAGCTGCTGCCGCCGCTGTGCTCATCGCTCGAGGGAGAAGGGCTTCCGCCCGCCGGCTCTCCTCCCGGGGTCGCACCCCCGCGAGTCCGCGAGAGGGGCATGGCTCGTCGCCGGCTCACTGTCGCCTGAAAACACTCCGTTGCCTCTCCGCCAATCAAACGCGACGCCTCCCCTCACACAACCCCGCGCAGCAATCAAACGCCTTGAACGGGGGGTCAGAGGTCGGAGGGCGAATGACGTTGCTCGCGTCCGCGTTGCCGATTGGGGGTTTTCGATACTGGTGGTATAAAAGGCTGTCGGCGCTCCGGCGGGCCCGTCCTCTGCACACCTTGACTCGTCGCACGGACGTTCGAGTGGCTGAACTGGAGAGCTTCCCTATCGCTGACTTTAGGAGCAAGAGAGCTTTCCCCTTTCTGCGTCCCCCTTTTATTCTTAACCCACATCAAAGAAAAGCCGTCGCTGATCCGAGGGCCTTCTCGGCCAATCAGATTGCTCGTCTTGCGCCGCAGCATTCGGTGTTCTCATCGCCGCCCACGTCCCGGTTTCCATATGAAAGGGACCGCCGCTGGCTGTTGCGCTGGCAGCCGTGCACAAGCACATTCGCCCTGCCAATCAGACGCCCACCCTGGTTTCCCGCCGTTCGTGGCTCCGCTCCCCTACCTGCCTGCCGATTCGTGTGTGGGGGTGTGTGTGTTAACCACGGTGGCTGGGTAGTCCCGCCGTGACCATGTGATCTCAACCCAAGTCACAGCGCTGCGGTGCGAGTTAGCATCGGGGGAGATCACCCAATTCCCTGGCCACAGGAAACCGTGAAGATTATCCCTATGAGAGGGCTTCTGGGTGAAAACCTGTTGGCCAGGTGACCTCCCCTCGGAGCTCTATGGGGGGGAAATGTATGAGGGTGTGTTTATGTGGGGGGTGGTGAGGGGGAAGTAGTGTCGGCTCCGTCGCTTGGTGGTGGCGAGGTCGTAGATGGGGCGCCCGCAGAGCGGCTTCGCGGCGGCGGCATCACATATGTGATGTAGACATTTAATTTCAAAAGGTGTAATGTGTTCAAACGTCCCTTCCCTGTGAGTGGGTGTTGGCAGTGGAATGGCAATGTACGTTAGCAGCACATCGCATAATGGATCTTTCCCACGTATGAGGAGGCAGGACACGAGCACACTTGATGTCAAAGTGATTTCCTGCTCAAAATGAGCATTGAGGCATTGATCATCTGTTTACAACCCTGGGTTCATGGTGGAAATTTCACATTTCATGGTAGAGATGAGTCACCCCATATGACAACTACTGTTGCCCCACAAAGTGGTATATATTTTATCAATCCCGGAGGGATGATAAGCCCACTCAACTCTAAACCAGGATTTTAACTTGAAAACCTTCTGATTATGAGCCGTGGACTCCAATGAGTTATCAGGTGGGATATGAGCACACTACTTTTTGCCTTGAAGGATTTAACTGCAGAAATTAACACATTGGATAAATGGGCTTTTTATACATTGCGTGTTGTGCAGCGCAGCAATGCAAACATTTTCTTGGTTCTTTCGGTAAAGTCACGTAGAAGGGAAGTAATACAATAAAAAAAAAATTATTATATAAAAATATTCTTATTTTATTACTTCCCTTCTACGTGACTTTACCGAAAAAACCAAGAAGATGAATCCCTGCAGTCACGAAAGTTTTAAATCGAAATGCAAACATTGTTAACGTTTTTACAGCAATCGGCGCAAAATTCAGAGGATATTTGGAGTGCCCCCAAGTGCTGACCGTGGACAAGAGGATGCCTTCCTCAGTGACCTCCAGACGGTGCGACTCAGACAGCAGCTCGAGATGTACTACATGTGTAAGTGGCCTGATCCCTACACCTAGATTGTGACCGTTGGACATTGTCCGGTAAGGCTTTCAACACTTTTGAGAAAGCAGCTCGCACATTCATCGTAGAGTGGTTAGGGTTTCATTTCCATTTCTGACAACTAACTCGAACGAAAAAGGGCCACATAGTTCTTATTAAATTTGTGCACAAGTCAGTCTTTTTACATGTGTAGAGAGTCCACCAGAGGCAGATCGAGAGTCGACACTTTTCTTTATTTTGCGCGAGCTCACGCCGCGCGCGTGTACCCAACTCCGACTCCCTCCAAAAAGTGCCCCGATCGCCCTGCCTCTGTCTGGGCGCTCCCTCTGTCTCTCGCCCCACCTTCTCTCTCCTTTTCCTCGTGATGTCATCCTAACATGAACCTAGTATTTCTATCCCCGGATATCGTAAGTACACATGTAAGCAAATTAGTTGGATTGAACATGTGTAACAATTTGCCATTGCTTTAAAATACTAAAATCTTGGGCAGAGCATTGTACACCAAATTGGCCATGTGTATCCTGGTGGCATGTTGTGGATGTTAGTCAGTGTATTAATAAAATCATGCTTATCATATGTAATGCTGATGCTGCAGAGACCCATGTCCTCACAGCAATTACGGTACCATGTGTAAAATCTAGCAGGATTTTTTTCCCACATTAATTCAAAACTTTGGAATGCACTTCCACAATTATTGCAATAATTTGACAATTGGCTTACATTCAACACCAAACTGAACATTAATTTGGTGGCTCAGCTGTAGTGCAGACAACTTGCAGTCTGAAGGTTGCAATTTTAAATCCTAGTTGGAGGTTAATTCAGCCCATCATCTTTGTGGGGAAGTCAACAGTGGTTATCCTTTGGAGAGAATTACCCCCATTATAGGAATACACACTTACCTCTGCTCATTTGAGATAACTTTTTACTATTTAACATTTGGTGATGATGGATGTTGCAGCAGCAGTTATTAAATGTTATACACAAGTTGGAGAGGCACATAGTCTTTTAATATTCTACTGGACAATACATATAAGACAAATTATCGCACCGATATCAGTAATGTAATAGTTTTTTTAATCTCGGTTCATGTTATGGCACATTGCATGCTCCGTATAATTTTGAGGCGTTGTGCATTGTTGATCATTACCTACTATAATCACCCAGAAATGTCTGTGTCCCACGTGTGACGTCACTCCACATGAGGTCCCCCCCCGCTCATTAATATTCATGAGTGGGTGCATTTTTACACTTACGCAGGTCGAGGTGAATTAAATAATTTATTACGCAAAGTCACTTCAAATTTGACATTTCTTTACAGAAAGTGACGGTAAAAAAGAAATCTACGCAGCACAGTGCGACATCCATACGTGACGTCACTGCAAAAGAGCCCCCCCCCCCTTCATTAATATTCATGCCCGCGTGGAAATTTACACTAATGCACAAGGTCGCGCACTCCACATGCCGCACCCCTCCCCTCATTAATAACCATGAGGGTGACGTCACTCCACATGCCGAACCCCTCCCCAATAACCATTAGCAGATGACGTCACTCCACATGGAGCAACCCCCTCATTAATAATCATGAGCTGCACAATTTTTCTATTGAATATTTCAGATTTACTGCAATGTACACCTGTCGTTGGATGGGCAAAAAAGCTAGTTTCGTTATAAAATGCACTTTTTAAATAATTTACAAGGGGAAATGGGCATTTATGTTACTGAACGTCATGGGCAATTGATATGTTATTTATAGATTTACAAGTTTATTGCATATGTTATTCACCTCTAATGAGTTGAGCGTGTGATTATTTTTTACAGGTAAACTTGTTTCTTACCATAAATGGGTTCTGTGAAATGATAAGGCAGTGTCGGTTTTATAAACTATTAATCCAAACTGTATAACTGGGAAACCATGTAATAATATTTAAATATTCCTTTTCAGCAAGGAAACATGAACAGCGACAACAGCAGCTGGGAATTAAACCGGACTCTGTACAACTACAGCTTGAATGAGGCCCTGAACACAAAATGGTGAAGACCGTGCACTTGCTTTTTCTCTGTTCAGAATGATGCAAGGGAGATTGTCAATGTTTATTTAGCATCATGGAACCGTGCATGGAAAGTGAATTATAACCGAAAACTCTCACATCATATATTTCCTAAATATGGATGCGTAACTTAACAAAACCAAGTCCACTTTTCCCATTTGGGCTGCACCTTGAGAATTCTCTCAAGCTTTCGCAATGCACTGTTCATTGCGGGCATTGTTTGTTACATGTTAAACACGAGCCCCAAGACCAGTTCGAATGAACTGAAAACCATTTACCTTCATGTTTAATAAATGAATGGTTATGTTTAAAAGTGCAGTAGTAATATATTTTCCTTGCCTATAAACCATTTTTTAAGTATGTACAATTACATCAATGTACAAAATGTTGCACTATGTAGTTATCAGCGACATTGCATGAAAAATTCTGGCAGTTTTAATGAAAGTAAAAACAATACATTGCTTTAGAATCTCATTAAAATTTCTGGTCTAGTAATTCCAGTATCCAATACTGTATCTTGGATTTAATACTTGTTGTGTCTGGTCTATGTTGGCAATAGATATATTCTTGCGCACTTTGCGTCTGTTTAACGATTTTTTTGTATACATGTGTAATAAAGGTCGTTGAGGCGACTACTGGAATCCGTATTTTATTAAACTTGTATTACAGCTTTCCTTCACGCTGCTAACAAGCAGCGTGAGAGGGACCCCCTTCCTCTGTTTGTTCCTGTTCTGACCACGTGTCGTTCGTCTCCACCCCTATTTAATACCCGGGTCACGTGGTACGTTTCCACCAATCCTGATTAGCCTCCATGGAATATTCCAGGCTCCCTCGTAAGCTCCCGGGACCACGCCCCTGACTCATCTCCCCATTGGCTGTGGCCAAAGCCAGCAGAACCAATCCTCTACTTACAGCTGCCACGCCCCTAGGCTTTCCCCCATTGGCTATAGACCAGGACCGGCAGAGCCAATCATCATTACGAGTTGTGATACGTCAGTGAGCCGGATATATCCTCACATTACACATGTTCTATTCTGCTTGTATTGTGCTGATTACAGGTCAATAAATGACATCAAACGTTAAATCCTGCACTGCATTTAATTTAATGTATATGTAATAAAAGACTCCATCAGGCACTGCTGGTCTCCGTTGGTCTTTTATTTAGTTTTTTTCTCCGCACCCCGCTGGTCCTGTCTGCGGACCAGCGTCGTCTCGCGCGCGCCCCACACGCGCTCCCTCGTCAGCTCCTCCACTCTTCCTCACACCCCGCTGGTCCTGACAAGGGACCAGCGTCTCCTCGCGCGCGCCCACGCACGCTCCTCCGTTAGCTCCTCCACTCCCGCACTCCGCACACCGCTGGCCGACGGCGTGCTGAAGGTCCTTTGGCCACGTGGCCAATGGCGCGGATCTCCTCTCACCACCCAACCTGGCTCAGCCTCTTAACTCCCGCAACTGACCCAGATCTCTTCCGGGCTCCCACTTATATCATCTCCCCCCACGTGACCCTGACTCCTCCCCTTCCGGATCGTCAGAGCTGGCCTTCCCATACTGCCCTGCTGGCTCCACCCCCATTCACCTCGCTTCCCATTGGAGCCTAGGTGAACGGCGGCCCCTCCCACACGCCCCCCATACCGGGCTCCGCCCCCCAATACCCCAGGCCGTGTGATTGGGCCAGAGCCCAGCAGCAAACCCCATTTACGCTCGCATTACATATGTTGGGGCTGCTGCCCCCCGATTCCTCTCTGTGAGACATAACTCTCGGCTGGCCCCTGAGCCACTTTGTCCATTCAAACACCCTCCGCGTGCCTTCCCTCACACAGCCCCGCGCAGCAATCACACGCTCTGAACGGGGGGGGGGGGGGGTCAGAGGTCGGAGGGCGAATGACGTTGCTCGCACCTGCGCGGCCACCGCGAGCGGGTGATAACGCTCGTTTAAAGGGGCCGTGGAACAGGTGTTTACGGTCGGTGTGAGCCCTCACACAGGACAAGTCTCCACGGCGACAGAACGGGGCGTGCACCCGTGGAAACACCGACCACCCACGTTACGAGCGCACACATACACACAGCACCATGAGCTTTAACCCGCTCGTCCAAACCACACGAGGCTGCGATGGGTTATTAATGATTTATTATCGGCCGACTGTGATTCACTGTTGGGGCAGTATGGATCGGCAAGGCAGGCCTCCACTATCGCCCAAGGGTCTGTACCCGATTTATCTAATTTGATAGGCTCTAAGCCAGGGGTCTCAAACTCAAATTACCTGGGGGCCGCTGGAGGCAGTATCTGGGTGAGGCTGGGCCGCATCAGGTATTCCACAAAAAAAACTTTGCTAAAAAAATCCAAACTTCTCAAATGTCATTACTAACAGTTATTTAACTTCAATGGGTTCTTCTGAACATGAATAGAATATTGAAGAACATGAACAGTTCTTCTGAACATGGCTTCTCTTGCCTACTTCTTGCTGCCAGAGACCTGGCAGCGCTTCCTCTCACATAGCTGAGCCACATTTGGCTTGAGGGAGGAAGCAGTTGAGACCCTCAGTATGGCTTGAAGATGATTATCAGTAAGTCTGGACCTGTACTTGTGTAACGGGTTCCGGAGACACTTGTAGATGTAACTTCTTTATTACAATACAACACTCCAACAGTACTCCAACTCTCCAACAGTCCTGATACTCTGTTACAGCCTAGGTACACAGCCTAGCTACACAGCCTAGATACTCTACTCTGGCTACGCTCCGGAACTCGCCCTCACAAGGTCGTAGAGTCGGGAGTTCCAGAGTCCCAGCGCTGGCTCTCACAGCATCCCAGGGTCTTCAGATGGCTGGTCGTGGGTCTTGGGTCTTGAGTTACAACTGGGCCCCGATCGTCCAGGGAGCTCTCCTTTTATGCCTGGTCCAACAAGGGGTGGGGCCGTGTGCGCCACCAGACATCCCACAGAGCACACACAGCCCCCCCCCCCCCCCCCCGTTGGCGGCGCCCAGAGGCTTAAGCGTCTGGACCCCCTGGGAACCCAACGCCTGGCGCCCAGAGGCTTAAGCGTCTGGACCCCCTGGGAACCCAGCGCCTGGCGCCCAGAGGCTTAAGCGTCTGGACCCGCCCGGGAACCCAGAGCCCCCAGCAGCCCCTCCCTTCTTATGTCACTACATTACCCCCCTCTACGTAGCCTCCAGCCGTCCCAGCTGTCAATAATTAGAAAGTTTAAATTAACGAAAGGGAGAGAGAGAGAAAAAAAATACGCGAGCCTCAACAGGAAAAGAAAACAACAAGAAAGCAACCATAAATACCATAACCACCCTGTACAACTTTACACTATATACAAGCATCAATCAACAAAAAGGTGAAGCAATGACATGTGAACAAACGACCCGCGGCACACCTAGCCCTCCTCGGGATCTGCATAGAAAATGGGGAATTAACAACAAATATACAGATTCCAACGCGTTGGATGCACAACCAACACCGGTAATCGAACCGAAATCACACAATCACAGCATGGATGGCAGGGATCCACACCACCCTGCCACCCTCCCATCCGTCAGGTGGTGAGAAGGCGAAGACCAACATGTCTATCACCCCTCTACACACACTTATCCAGACGTCTGTCTACGTCCCGGGGTCGAGAAGTCGTACTTCAGGGCCGACCCATGTACTGGGCAAAGAAGTCGCACTTCAGGGCTGCTCCAGTATCTACATTTTAAATATATATATATAAAATTTACATGACACAAACAAAATAAATCTGCCTGCTCCTGTCCATAAATGGTGGCCGCACGCACGAACCGCATCTCCAAAAGGCATCCCGTGCTTGCGTCCCAGCAGCCCTCAATGAGGACCACCACTGACATTACATGTCAACCGTTAGCACCCCCCGCCTTTCCAACGTGGCGCCTCCATCGTAAAACTGCGCACGTCGGCCATAT
>WFAB01002655.1:14695-29877 GCA_018977245.1 Lethenteron camtschaticum | reverse complement strand
GCCTCGGAAACCGAACGAAATTCGGAGGTCGAACGGGCAAATCGCGACTTGAAAGAACCTCTAAGGCCGAGACGCGTATGGCTCAGCGTGCATGACGCTTGATGATAATAACAATACAGGCGGCATTGTCTTTGCCACTGATTGTTCCACACCAGAGCCGGCGGACTGCTTCAGTCTCAACACCAGCGTCAGATCAGAGACGGACGCCACAAGGCGACCAGGACAAGGGCAATGCCACAGACAAATGTTTTACCGCGTGAGAGGCTCAGTTAACGCGTAGCTCTCACCCAGTGCAGTTACCCGCAAAACATCGCTCCTGAACTTTTTAATCCTTTATATTAAGTTCGCTTGCTTGCTTAGGACCGTGCAAATCTTTCGGTCGTTTTTTAACCCACTTCCCGTGATCCAATCGAGCTGACATTTTGCACACAGACTCGTTGTGCGTGACAATTAATGTTCTTGAAAAATGTTTTCCAAAATTTTACACTTTTTAGGACAAAAATATAATATTTAATTACCAATTGCTTAATGGTGCAATGCAATCATCTGACCCATAGGTGGCAGCTATCTCAAGCCAGAGGACGAGAGGACTCTAGCCGCCACGCATATAAAGGATTTATAGTGAAAAACTTTGTTTTTACGGGTTATATTTGTTTGTTAATTTCCCGACGTTATTATGGAAGGGGACTCCCCTTCCAATAATAACACCACCTCCTCCTCCTCCTCACCACCTTCCACTCGAGACATCAACTCTCCTTACTACAGGTCAAGTGAAGTTCAATGTTCATTTATTCCATATATTTATTCCATTTATTTATTATGTTTTTTTGTATGATTTTATGCATTCCTGTAAACTTCGTGTAAAAATGCTTTTATAATGAGAGATGTTTCGTGTCTGGAACCACTTAACGTCATTTACATTCATCCTTATGGGGGAAATTAATTCGGTGTTCGAACAAATCGGTGTTCGAATGGCCTTCCGGAACGAATTAAGTTCGATCTCCGGGGTTACCACTGCAGCACGGTTGTGTTCACGTAAAGAGGTCGTGGCTAATTCGTGACGAGTAGAGCGCAGCGATTCCTCTCTCTCTCCATTCAGCCTCGCCAGATCAAAGTGGTGTCACCTCGATTTAAGCTTTCGTGACTGCAGGGATCCATCTTCTTGGTTCTTTCGGTAAAGTCACGTAGAAGGGAAAACACATTACTCCTGCGGAGGGAGCTGGTAGGAACGTTGGGTTGCTCGGTCAATGGCCAGGGTCAACGGCGGCGTGGTGTATTCCGTAAATATGGCCGACTGTGAGGGCGGGCACAAGCCGGCGTGAGTAGGTTAAACGTTGAGTTTTATAGGGCACCACGGGGTGACCAGCCCTCCCCACCCAGCCCACCCTTCCCACCTCCCACCCAGCCCACCTCCCCACCCAGCCCCTCCCCACCCTCCTCCTACCCACCCTCCCACCCTCCTCTCCCTCCCCACCCAGCCCCTCCCCACCTCCCCACCCAGCCCCTCCCTGCACGACGGACGGACGGACACAATAATCCCCTGTGGGCTGGTGTAACCAGGAGGTTCCTACCAGTTACATGTAATTCCTCACATTAACATATGCTAACCCCAGTTACATGCTAATTTCTCACTTTAACATCATGCTAAACTCTCACTACTTCTTTGCTAAATTCATCTGTTGATATGTAAACTCTTTTGTCAATTAAAGCACGACGTTTCGGGCGCAACACAAGCGATCATCATCACCGGGCAATGAGCCGAGTTCGATTCCCGCTCACGGCAACCAACACCATCAGTGACGATTCTCTGAACCGGTCCTGCGCCTCCCCTAGGTCGACTCGGCCTCAAATGAGTACCTGGTGCGGTGTGTAGTAAACATCGCCCACTAGGGAGACAAAGGCGGCCGGGCGTGGTGCTGGCCACCCACCCCTCGTGTGCCACCGTGCCGGCCTTCATAGGTGCTGCTCGCTAACAGCACTTGCCCCTACATCCTGTTAAGGCTACACGGGGGATCTTTGTCTTTGTGTTTCCATCTCTCTGCATCTCGAATCTCGATTTCACAGCCTCGCGTGTCCTTGGCTTGACCTTGATCAGCTGAGATTTCAGACGCTCGCTTTGCTCCACCACCGGAGCCAGATGCGAGGAATTCTGTGTGCCCTCCAGATGTCAGCTCTCCAGGATTTTTAATTTTTAATAATTCGTGAATGGAGATGATGTGTCATGAAAAAAATATTTTTTTTTCCAGGAATGTTGCACTATATACAGACATAAAGGTTGACGCAAAAGTCAGGACAGGTAGGATTGTTATGATACAGGGTGGCCAAAGTCAGGACATATAGCATCAACACCACCACCACCACAACCATCACCACCACCACCACCACAACAACCATCACCACCATTACCACAACCATCACCACCACCATTACCACAACCATCACCACCACCATCATCACAACCATCACCACACCACCATAACCACCACACCACACAACCATACCACCACATTACACACCACCACCCTATCAAAACAACCATACGCCCATCACCACAACCACCACCACCGCCATTACCACAACCATACCACAACTACCACCATTACCACAACTATCACCACCACCATTACCACTACCATTACCACAACCATCACCACCATCATTACCACAACCATTACCACCATCACCATCACCCCTGCCATCACACAACCATCACCGCCACCACAACAACCACCATCACCACAACCATCACCACCACCATTAACACAACCACCACCATCACACAACACCACCATTACCACAACCATCACCACAACCACCACCACCACAACCACCACACACCGCACCACCACAACCATCACACCACCACCACAACCACCACCACCATCACCACCATCACAACCACCACAACCACCACCACAACCACCACAACCACCACCACCACCACCACAACCACCACCACCACCAACACCATCACAACCCCCACCCCCACCACCACCACCACCACAACCATCACCCACCACAACCACCACCACAACCACCACCACCACAACCACCACCACAACCACCACCCCACCAAACCACCACCACACCACCACAACCACCACCACAACCACCACCACAACCACCACCACTCACACCACACACACCACCATCACCACCACCACCATCACCACCACCACCACTACAACATCACACCACAACCACCACCACAACCACCACCACCACCACCACAACCACCATCACCACCACCAATCACCACCACCACCACTACAACCACCACCACCACAACCACCCACACCCACCATCACCACCACCATCACCACCACCACTACAACAACCAACACCAACAACCACCACCACCCACACCCACCACCACAACCACACCACCACCACCAACCACCACCACCATCACCACCACCACCACAACCACACCACCACACAACACCACCACAACCACCACCCACACACCACAACCACCACCAAACCAACACAAACCACCACACAACCATCACCAAACCACCATCCCTCGTCGCGCGCCCTCCCTTCTGTGGCTGCAGACGCTTGCGTCCTTCTCTGTCACCATGGAAACCCGTCCCCTGGAGCCGTAACTAAGAGGGACCTCTCCCTCGCGCCCTCTCGCTCGCTCTGTCTCTCTCTGTGGGGTGACTATCTCTCTGTGGGGTGACTCTGTCTCTGTGTGTCTCTCTCTGTGGGTGACTCTGTCTCTGTGGGGTGACTCTCCCTCGCGCCCTCTCGCTCTCTCTGTCTCTCTCTGTGGGGTGACTATCTCTCTGTGTGTCTCTCTCTGTGGGGTGACTCTGTCTCTGTGGGGTGACTCTCCCTCGCGCCCTCTCGCTCGCTCTGTTTCTCTCTGTGGGGTGACTCTCTCTCTGTGTGTCTCTCTCTGTGGGGTGACTCTGTCTCTGTGGGTGACTCTCCCTCGCGCCTCTCGCTCGCTCTGTCTCTCTCTGTGGGGTGACTCTATCTCTCTGTGTGTCTCTCTCTGTGGGGTGACTCTGTCTCTGTGGGGTGACTCTCCCTCGCGCCCTCTCGCTCTCCCTGTCTCTCTCTGTGGGGTGACTCTCTCTCTGTGGGGTGACTCTCCCTCGCGCCCTCTCTCGCTCGCTCTGTCTCTCTCTGTGGGTGACTCTGTCTCTGTGGGGTGACTCTCCTCGCGCCCTCTCGCTCTCTCTGTCTCTCTCTGTGGGGTGACTTTCTCTCTGTGTGTCTCTCTCTGTGGGGTGACTCTGTCTCTGTGGGGTGACTCTCCCTCGCGCCTCTCGCTCGCTCTGTCTCTCTCTGTGGGGTGACTATCTCTCTGTGTGTCTCTCTCTGTGGGGTGACTCTGTCTCTGTGGGGTGACTCTCTCTCTGTGGGGTGACTCTCCCTCGCGCCCTCTCGCTCTCTCTGTCTCTCTCTGTGGGGTGACTCTCTCTCTGTGTGTCTCTCTCTGTGGGGTGACTCTGTCTCTGTGGGGTGACTCTCCCTCGCGCCCTCTCGCTCTCTCTGTCTATCTCTGTGGGGTGACTCTCGCTCTGTGGGGTGACTCTGTCTCTGTGGGGTGACTCTCCCTCGCGCCCTCTCTCGCTCGCTCTGTCTCTCTCTGTGGGGTGACTATCTCTCTGTGTGTCTTTCTCTGTGGGGTGACTCTCGCTCTGTGGGGTGACTCTCCCTCGCGCCCTCTCGCTCTCTCTGTCTCGCTCTGTGGGGTGACTATCTCTCTGTGTGTCTCTCTCTGTGGGGTGACTCTGTCTCTGTGGGGTGACTCTCCCTCGCGCCCTCTCGCTCTCTCTGTCTCTCTCTGTGGGGTGACTCTCTCTCTGTGTGTCTCTCTCTGTGGGGTGACTCTGTCTCTGTGGGGTGACTCTCCCTCGCGCCCTCTCGCTCGCTCTGTCTCTCTCTGTGGGGTGACTCTCTCTCTGTGTGTCTCTCTCTGTGGGGTGACTCTCTCTCTGTGGGGTGACTCTCGCTCTGTCTCTGTGGGGTGACTCTGTCTCTGTCTCTGTGGGGTGACTCTCTCTCTGTGGGGTGACTCTGTCTCTGTCTCTGTGGGGTGACTCTGTCTCTGTGTGTCTCTCTCTGTGGGGTGACTCTGTCTCTGTGTGTCTCTCTCTGTGGGGTGACTCTCTCTCTGTGGGGTGACTCTCGCTCTGTGGGGTGACTCTCTCTCTGTGGGGTGACTCTCGCTCTGTGTGTCTCTCTCTGTGGGTGACTCTCTCTCTGTGGTGTGACTCTCGCTCTGTGGGGTGACTCTGTCTCTGTGGGGTGACTCTCGCTCTGTGGGGTGACTCTCTCTCTGTGGGGTGACTCTGTCTCTGTGGGGTGACTCTCTCTCTGTGGGGTGACTCTCGCTCTGTCTCTGTGGGGTGACTCTGTCTCTGTCTCTGTGGGGTGACTCTCTCTCTGTGGGGTGACTCTGTCTCTGTCTCTGTGGGGTGACTCTGTCTCTGTGTGTCTCTCTCTGTGGGGTGACTCTCTCTCTGTGGGGTGACTCTCCCTCGCGCCCTCTCGCTCGCTCTGTCTCTCTCTGTGGGGTGACTCTGTCTCTGTGGGGTGACTCTCCCTCGCGCCCTCTTGCTCGCTCTGTCTCTCTCTGTGGGGTGACTCTCTCTCTGTGTGTCTCTCTCTGTGGGGTTACTCTGTCTCTGTGGGGTGACTCTCCCTCGCGCCCTCTCGCTCGCTCTGTTTCTCTCTGTGGGGTGACTCTCTCTCTGTGTGTCTCTCTGTGGGGTGACTCTGTCTCTGTGGGGTGACTCTCCCTCGCGCCTCTCGCTCGCTCTGTCTCTCTCTGTGGGGTGACTCTCTCTCTGTGTGTCTCTCTCTGTGGGGTGACTCTCTCTCTGTGGGGTGACTCTCCCTCGCGCCCTCTCGCTCTCTCTGTCTCTCTCTGTGGGTGACTATCGCTCTGTGTGTCTCTCTCTGTGGGGTGACTCTCGCTCTGTGGGGTGACTCTCCCTCGCGCCCTCTCGCTCTCTCTGTCTCTCTCTGTGGGGTGACTCTCTCTCTGTGGGGTGACTCTGTCTCTGTGGGGTGACTCTGTCTCTGTGTGTCTCTCTCTGTGGGGTGACTCTCTCTCTGTGGGGTGACTCTCCCTCGCGCCCTCTCTCGCTGTCTCTCTCTGTGGGGTGACTCTGTCTCTGTGGGGTGACTCTCCCTCGCGCCCTCTCGCTCTCTTTGTCTCTCTCTGTGGGGTGACTATCTCTCTGTGTGTCTCTCTCTGTGGGGTGACTCTGTCTCTGTGGGGTGACTCTCCCTCGCGCCTCTCGCTCTCTCTGTCTCTCTCTGTGGGGTGACTATCTCTCTGTGTGTCTCTCTCTGTGGGGTGACTCTGTCTCTGTGGGGTGACTCTCCCTCGCGCCCTCTCGCTCTCTCTGTCTCTCTCTGTGGGTGACTATCTCTCTGTGTGTCTCTCTCTGTGGGGTGACTCTGTCTCTGTGGGGTGACTCTCCCTCGCGTCCTCTCGCTCGCTCTGTCTCTCTCTGTGGGGTGACTATCTCTCTGTGTGTCTCTCTCTGTGGGGTGACTCTGTCTCTGTGGGGTGACTCTCCCTCGCGCCCTCTCGCGCTCGCGCTGTGGGGTGACTCTCTCTCTGTGGGGTGACTCTCCCTCGCGCCCTCTCGCTCTCTCTCTGTGGGGTGACTCTCTCTCTGTGGGGTGACTCTCTCTCTGTGGGGTGACTCTCTCTCTGTGGGGTGACTCTGTCTCTCTCTGTGGGTGACTCTGTCTCTGTGTGTCTCTCTCTGTGGGGTGACTCTCTCTCTGTGGGGTGACTCTGTTTCTGTGTGTCTCTCTCTGTGGGTGACTCTCTCTCTCTCTGTGGGGTGACTCTCTCTCTCTGTGGGTGACTCTCGCTCTGTGGGGTGACTCTCTCTCTGTGTGTCTCGCTCTGTGGGGTGACTCTGTCTCTGTGGGGTGACTCTCTCTCTGTGGGGTGACTCTGTCTCTGTGGGGTGACTCTCTCTCTGTGGGGTGACTCTGTCTCTGTGTGTCTCTCTCTGTGGGGTGACTCTGTCTCTGTGGGTGACTCTCTCTGTGGGGTGACTCTCTCTCTGTGGGTGACTCTATCTCTGTGGGGTGACTCTCTCTCTGTGGGGTGACTCTGTCTCTGTGGGTGGCTCTCTCTCTGTGGGGTGACTCTGTCTCTGTGGGGTGACTCTCTCTCTGTGGGGTGACTCTGTCTCTGTGGGGTGACTCTCTCTGTGGGTGACTCTGTCTCTGTGTGTCTCTCTCTGTGGGGTGACTCTCTCTCTGTGGGGTGACTCTCTCTCTGTGGGGTGACTCTCTCTGTGGGGTGACTCTCTCTCTGTGGGGTGACTCTCTCTCTGTGGGTGACTCTGTCTCTGTGGGGTGACTCTCTCTCTGTGGGTGACTCTGTCTTGTCTCTGTGGGGTGACTCTGTCTCTGTGGGGTGACTCTCTCTCTGTGGGGTGACTCTCTCTCTGTGGGGTGACTCTCTCTCTGTGGGGTGACTCTCTCTCTCTTGGGGTGACTCTCTTCTGTGGGGTGACTCTCTCTCTGTGGGGTGACTCTCTCTTCTCTGTGGGGTGACTCTCTCTCTGTGGGGTGACTCTCTCTCTGTGGGTGACTCTCCTCGCGCCTCTCTCGCTCTGTCTCTGTGGGGTGACTCTGTCTCTGTGGGGTGACTCTCTCTCTGTGGGGTGACTCTCTCTCGCGCGCTCTCGCGCTCGCTCTGTGGGGTGACTCTCTCTCTGTGGGGTGACTCTCTCTGTGGGGTGACTCTCTCTGTGGGGTGACTCTCTCTCTGTGGGGTGACTCTCTCTCTGTGGGTGACTCTCTTTTCTGTTGGGTGACTCTCTCTCTGTGGGGTGACTCTCTCTCTGTGGGGTGACTCTCCCTCGCGCCCTCTCTCTGTCTCTGTGGGGTGACTCTGTCTCTGTGGGNTGACTCTCTCTCTGTAGGGTGACTCTCTCTCTGTGGGGTGACTCTCCCTCGCGCCCTCTCTCGTTCTGTCTCTGTGGGGTGACTCTGTCTCTGTGGGGTGACTCTGTCTCTGTGGGTGACTCTGTCTCTGTGGGGTGACTCTCCTCGCCCCTCTCTCGCTCTCTCTGTGGGGTGACTCTCTCGCTCTCTCTGTGGGGTGACTCTGTCTCTGTGTGTCTCTCTCTGTGGGGTGACTCTCCCTCGCGCCCTCTCTCGTTCTCTCTCTGTGGGTGACTCTGTCTCTGTGTGTCTCTCTCTGTGGGGTGACTCTCCTCGCGCCCTCTCTCGCTCTCTCTCTGTGGGGTGACTCTGTCTCTGTGGGGTGACTCTCCCTCGCCCCTCTCTCGCTCTCTCTGTGGGGTGACTGTCTCGCTCTCTCTGTGGGGTGACTCTCTCGCTCTCTCTGTGGGGTGACTCTGTCTCTCTGTGTCTCTCTCTGTGGGGTGACTCTGTCTCTGTGTGTCTCTCTCTGTGGGGTGACTCTGTCTCGCTGTCTCTCTCTGTGGGGTGACTCTCTCTCTGTCTCTGTGGGGTGACTCTGTCTCGCTGTCTCTCCCTGTGGGGTGACTCTCTCTCTGTCTCTGTGGGGTGACTCTGTCTGCTGTCTCTCTCTGTGGGGTGACTCTGTCTGTGTGTCTCTCTCTCTCTGTCTCTGTGGGGTGACTCTGTCTCTGTGTGTCTCTCTCGCTCTCTCTCTCTGTGGGGTGACTCTTTCTCTGTATGTCTCTCTCTGTGGGGTGACTCTGTCCCGCTGTCTCTCTCTGTGGGGTGACTCTGTCTCGCTGTCTCTCTCTGTGGGGTGACTCTGTCTCTGTGTGTCTCTCTCTCTCTGTCTCTGTGGGGTGACTCTGTCTCGCTGTCTCTCTCTCTCTGTGGGGTGACTCTGTCTCTCTCTGTGGGGTGACTCTGTCTCTCTGTGGGGTGACTCTGTCTCGCTGTCTCTCTCTGTGGGGTGACTCTGTCTCTCTGTGTATCTCTCTCTGTGTGATGACTCTCACTCGTGCCCTCTCTCCGTCTGTCTCTGTGGGTGACTCTGTCTCTGTGTGTGTCTCTCTCTCTCTCTGTCTCTGTGTGATGTCTCTGTCTCGCTTTCTCTCTGTCTCTGTGTGATGTCTTTCTCTCTCTGTCTGTCTCTCTCTCTGTCTCTGTGGAATGTCTCTGTCTCTTCTTTGTGTGATGTCTCTCTCTCTCTCTCGCTGTCTCTCTCTCTGTCTCTGTGGGATGTCTTTTTCTCTCTGTCTCTCTGTCTCTGTGTGATGTCTCTCTCTCTCTCGATGTCTCCTCTCTCGCTGTCTCTCTCTCTCTGTCCTGTTCTCTCTCTCGCTGTCTCTCTCTTTTGTTTCGATCAGAGGAATCAAGAAGATGTTCGGTGTAGTCGGCACTTTGCTTCGTTCATCATTTCGTTGTTTTTTTCAATGCTTTGCTTGATGTAACCCCCCCCCCCTTTTGAATGAAAGATTTCACAAAATATTTCACGCTCTGCACTCATTACCACTCCACTCTCTACCCCCTCTCTCTCTCTACCCCCCTCTCTCTCTCTCTACCCCCACCTCTCTCTCTACCCTCTCTACCCTCTCTCTCTACCCTCTCTCTCTACCCCNTCTCTCTCTACCCCCTCTCTCTCTCTCTCTCTCTCTACCCCCTCTCTCTCTCTCCCCCCCTCTCTCTCTACCCCCTCTCTCTCTCTACCCCCCTCTCTCTCTACCCCTCTCTCTACCCCCCTCTCTCTCTCTACCCCTCTCTCTCTCTCCCCCTCTCTCTCTACCCCNTCTCTCTCTCCCCCCCCCCTCTCTCTACCCCCTCTCTCTCTACACCCCTCTCTCTCTATCCCCTCTCTCCATACTCTGTCTATGTTCCCCTATATTTTGTAATATGTAATATTTGTAATATTGCTATTAAACATTTTTTACGACAAGCAGCCCTTCTCGCAATCCTACGGCCTCCGACGGGTAGCTCACAACTGCACGCAGAGCTCCCCGTCATCTGCCACCGAGCACACGGCCTCCTCCATCGCCCACTGCTCCTTGAAGGCTGGCACGGCGTGGGTCAGCCACGCATGGCGGAACTCCAGCCCACACACCCTGGGGCTCCGACCAGAGCGCGGAAGATGCCCAGGCTGCTGGCCGGACGTTTCCCTCCAGGGCCACCTTCCTCGCCCTGTGCACGGCGAGCTTGGCGTAGCCGACAAGCACGTTGACCAGCCCCTGAAGATGTTGGGATCCGTCGCCCTTCGGGTCTCCAAAGGTGAGGACCGTCGGGGAGAAGTGGAGGCTGAAACTTAGGAGGATGTTTTTCAGGACCTTGAACAGCGAGTCCAGGCTCTTGCACTCCACGTATTGGTGCGCCACCGTCTCCACTTTACCGCAGAACCGGCACTCCGGGGCGTGTCGGTGAAGCGCGCCAGGGAGGCGTTGGCGGTGACGTTGCCGTGGGCGATGCTCCAGCTGAGGTCGCCGATGCGGTTGTACGTCGGGCTGGAGTAGAGTTGCCTCCAGCGAGGCCTCTCCGGAGAGATGCAGGGCAGGTCTCTCCTCCAGGCCTGGTCCTTGTGGCTCCTCAGGGTGTCCTGTTGGTGAACCGGACCATGTAGGAGTAGAGCACCTTCCTCTTGACATTCGCGAAGGCCACCTCTGGTAGGTCTTCCAGCCAACACAGGTTGTGATCCGCCTTCGCTTGTCGGCATTGGCGATGCAGCGACACGACGGAGAGCTCCGGTGGAGGGGACCGAGAGGGGCCTCGTCATCCCCAACGCCGATGGGGGNCGTTCTCCCCGCTGCCGCTGAGAAGGCCTCCTTGGCTTCGGCAGGATCCGGGCAGCCACCCGGAGCGACTGCAGCCCCCGTCTTTGCGGCCATGTCTGCTGGTCCGAGCCACCGGCCCGTGTTCCAGGCTCCACCAGATCTCCCATCCTGGTGAGCCGCGTGTTGGCGAGGTGCCTCTCCATGCCGGGGTGGCGGTGGCGGATGGCAGCTTTGTCTGCGGGTTCTGAGGATCAGTTCGAAGACCTGATCCTCGGCCGATCATGGCTGGTTCAGCTTTTGACAGCGAGGAGCTCCATGTCTGCAGGACGCTCCAGTAGAAAGGTGGCAGCTGTCCCAGTGGGAGGCCCTGCAGGTCCATATAGAATAGTTGTTTGGAGCACTGCAGACCCCCCCCAGCTGTTTGAGTAGGAAGGAGGCCGTGACGCTCCAGGCTGGCGCAGGGGCGGCGTGCAGGAACTTTTGTGTGGCCTGCAGTCAGAAGGTGGTCAGCTGACTCCGCACGCACACCAGCCCGTGACCGCCCTCGTCCAGTGGCAGGGCCAGGACCCCAGCCGCGACCCGGTGTCCTCTGCCCGACCAGAAGAAGTCGAGGACTCGCTCCTGAAGCGCGGTGACGAGGCTCATGGGGGGTGCAGGGAGAAGAGTCGGTGCCACAGCATGGACATCACCAGCTGGTTCACCACCAACGTCTTTGTCCTGAAGGTGAGGAACTTGCACAGGCGACGCCAGGTGGCCCAGCCGCTCCTTCACCTTCTCCTCCAGCTCGAGCCAGTTCCTTTGCGGTGGTTCCTCCTCTGGTCCCAGGAACACCCCCAGATGGTGCAGCAGCGGCGATGTTGTGCTCCAACTGAAGCTTTTGCCTTCTCGGGACACTCGGTCATGTCCCACGCTCCAACCAGCAGGCCGCTGCACTTTTGCCAGTTCATTTTTGACGAGGAGGCCTTCGAAAAGACCTCCTGGCACTCGTGCAACAGGGCGACATCATCCAGGGAGCGCAGGATGAGGAGGACGTCGTCGGCATATGCCGTCAGGACCAACTTGACGCTTGGTTCCCTGAGCACCAGGCCGCTGAGTCTCCGCCTTATGAGACTCAGTAAATGCTCTAAAGCCAGGGCGTGAAGTTGGCCCGATAATGGGCATCCCTGTCTCACTCCTCGCTCGAATTTGACCGGGGCAGTGAGGGCGCCGTTGACCTTGATCACGCCGTTGACCTTGATCACGCACTCTGACTTGGTGTAGAGTAGGCGGATCGTTCGGACAAAGCCATCCCCAAAACCAAAGTTCTTGAGGGTTCCCAGCAGGTATTTCTGGTCCACTCTGTCAAAAGCCTTTTCCTGGTCAAGGGCCAGAAACGCGATTGGGATGCCCAACCTCTGGGACATCGCGATGAGGTCCCTGACCAGGAAGATGCCGTCATGGATGGTTCGTCCGGGGATGGTATAGGACTGGTCCCTGTTTACGACTTGTGCAATCACCCCTTTCAGTCGCAGGGAGAGAGCCTTCCTCAATATTTTGTAGTTTGTGTTCAGGATAGACACCGGACGCCAGTTTTGTAGTGCCTCAGGTCTCCGTTCTTGGGAAGCAGAGTGAGCACCGCCCTCCTCCAAGACTGAGGCATCACCCCGGTGACAGAGCTTCCTCCAGCTCCTCTCTGTAGTCCTCCCGTGGGGATGGCCAAAAAGCGGCGTAAAACTCCCCTGTTAGCCCGTCTAACCCTGGGATGTATTTGGGGCCAGTCCTCCTACAGCTGCGTCAAGGTCATTCCTGGTGAGCTTTAGCTCCAGCAGCTCTTTCCCGTCTTCCCCAGGGTGGGCAGACCACTCCATGCTCCGCCTGGGCCGCTCCCGATGTTTCTTTAGGGAGAACAGGCTGACTCTCTCTCTCTCTCATTCTCTGTCTCTGTGGGATGCTTCTCTCTCGCTGTCCCTCTTTTTCTTTGGAACCCATGTCTCTCTCGATCTTTCTCTGCGTGTGATCTCTCGTTATCTTTGTTCTTCTCTGTGGGATCTCTCTCCCTCTCTCTCTCTCGCTGTCTCTAACTCTCTCTGTGGGATACCTCTCTCTCTGCGGGATCTCCGTCTCTCGCTCTCTCTCTGTGGGATCTCTTTTTGTGGGATCTGTCTCTCTCACGATGTGTCCCCTGTGAGGCGTATAGTGCTGACACGACTCCACCTTCACGTACATTCACCACTGACTCACCCACTCACCAACTCACCACTCACTCACCCACTCACTCACCCACTCACTCACTCACTCCACCACTCACTCACTCCACCACTCACTCACCCACCACCCACTCACTCACCTAACCACCTACCCACTCAGCCAGCCACTTACTCACACACTCACCCACTCACTCACCCAGTCACTCAGTCACCCACTCACCCACCCACTCACTTACCCAACCACTCACCCACTCATTCACTCACCCACTCACCCACCCACTCACTCACTCACCCAACCACTCACCAACTCATTCACTCACCCACTTATCATTGACTCACCTACTAACCCACTTAGCCACCCACTCACTCAGCCTCTCACGCAGCCACCCACTCACTCATTCACCCACTCACACACACACACTCATCCACTTAACTATTTACCCACCCAAATATATACAATCTAGATATTGATTATATATTATATATAGTCTATATTTGAACCCCTGATTAGCACGGTTGCGTACATATGTAGGGGTGTTAGAGAGAGAGCCCGTTATGCATGGCAGCTTATGGCAAACAAACACAGTGGGCGGGGCTACGTGAGTGCACGGGGAGGTGCTCTCTACGACGTCCGCGCCAGGCACCCTGGGGGGGCTGATTCGGAGTTATGATCCCCGGGGCCCCACCCTCAGCGGGGGGTTGGGTATAAAAGGGGATGTGTCGGAGGGCTCGGGGAGAGATGTTAAGCTAACCAGTGAAGACTGAAGACGTCTTAGCTAGAGCCCTGGACTCCCCTGGTTTGCCGTCCTTATCAGGGCCGAACAGGACCGAGCCAGCGGCGTGGTCCCGAGAGCCAGAGCCGGTGCTCTTGTCAGAGCTGGTCTGGGACTCAGGGTACCGGGCCCGACTTACCAGTGTCGGGCCAGATAGCCTCCCCTAGCCCGTTAGTGGAGGACTAGGAGGCAGGCTAGGGTAGCTAGCGCGTGTATTCCCAGCTAGCCGGGTGAGGGGCCGATACCCCTCTAGTGTTGTATGCTACAACCGTGCTGTGTGAAATAAACCCGTGTGCCTCCAACTCCGGCGTCCAAGAGTCGTGAACTCTACTACACATACATAACCTCACACAAAGACCCATAGACTCACACAAAGACCCATAGACATAGCAAAGCCTCGTAGCCTCACATAACGACTCATGACTAGCAGAAATGCCAATAGACTCACCAGAGACCCATAGACTCACCCAGAGACCCATAGACGCACATAAAGACCCACAGACTCACACAGAGACCCATAAAGACCCATACACTCACACAGAGACTGATAGACTCACACAGAGAGAGAGAGAGACAGCCAGACCCAGGGATTGAACCCAGGCTCTCAACGTCCTTAGATCAGTGTCTTTGACACGGCCACTGTGAACCCCTTGAGAGAGAGAGACAGACCTAGGGATTGAACCCAGGATTTCAAAGGTCCAAGCTCCGTGTCTTTGACATGGCCACTGTGAATCCTTTGAGATAGAGAGAGAGAGAGACCCAGGGATTGAACCCAGGCTCTCAACGTCCTTAGCTCAGTGTCTTTGACACGGCCACTGTGAACCTCTTGAGAAAGACAGAGAGACCCAGGGATTGAACCCAGGATCTCAGGGGTGCTGGGCTCAGTGTCTCTTACACGGCCACTGATTCGTTATCCGAGCAGCCGGGGAGAACAACTCCCAGCGAGTCGATGCAAAACTGCGAACTTTTAATTTCCGTTTACAAGGTGAACAGCCCCAGCAGTGCGCCAATGCGTAGCTCTCTTTCAGAAGCGTTCGGCACTCGTTCACTCTTACTCCTTCCCTTGTCTCTATTGTCTGCGCGTGTGATGTGTGCGTGTGTGATGTGTGCGTGTGTGATGTGTGCGTGTGTGATGTGTGCGCGTGTGTGATGTGTGCGTGTGTGATGTGTGCGCGTGTGATGTGTGCGTGTGTGATGTGTGCGTGTGTGATGTGTGCGCGTGTGTGTGTGCGTGTGTGATGTGTGCGGTGTGTGTGTGCGTGTGTGATGTGTGCGTGTGATGTGTGCGTGTGTGATGTGTGCGCGTGTGATGTGTGCGTGTGTGATGTGTGCGTGTGTGATGTCTGCGCGTGTGATGTGTGCGTGTGTGATGTGTGCGTGTGTGATGTGTGCGTGTGTGATGTGTGCGTGTGTGATGTGTGCGTGTGATGTCTGCGCGTGTGATGTGTGCGTGTGTGTGTGTGCGTGTGTGATGTGTGCGCGTGTGATGTGTGCGTGTGATGTGTGCGTGTGTGATGTGTGCGCGTGTGATGTGTGCGTGT
>WFAB01002655.1:2195-9695 GCA_018977245.1 Lethenteron camtschaticum | reverse complement strand
TCCCCTCCCTCCNTCCNTCCCNTCCNTCCTCCCTCCTCCNTCCTCCCTCCTCCCNTCCNTCCTTCCCCTCCCNTCCTCCTCCTCCCCCCCTCCCTCCCNCCTCCCTCCCNTCCNTCCTCCNTCCCTCCCTCCCTCCTCCNTCCCTCCCTCCCTCCCTCCCTCCTCCCTCCCTCCCTCCTCCCCCCTCCCTCCCTCCCCTCCTCCCTCNCCCCCCCTCCTCCCTCCCCCTCCCTCCCTCNCCTCCCTCCCTCCCCTCCCTCCCTCCCTCCCCTCCCTCCTCCCTCCTCCCTCCCTCCTCCCTCCCTCCTCCCCCTCCTCCCTCCCTCCCTCCCTCCTCCCCCCTCCCTCCCTCCCCTCCTCCCTCCCTCCCTCCCTCCCTCCCNTCCTCCTCCCTCCCCTCCCTCCTCCCCCCTCCCTCCCTCCCTACCTCCCTCCCTCCCTCCCTCCCTCCCTCCCCTCCCTCCCTCTCCCCCCTCCCTCCCTACCTCGCTTCCTCCCCTCCCTCCCCTCCCCTCCGCTCCGGGGAGACAAAGGCGGTCGGGTGTGGTTGCTACCCACCTACCACCCCCCTCGTGTGCCACAAGTGCCGGCCTTCATAGGCGCAAATCGCGAGCAGCACTTGCCCCAACAGCCCTGCTGATACTACACGGGGGATCTTTGTCTTTGTGTAATCGCACGCATCTCACCTGGCGCGCATGCGAATGAAGGCGCGGTCGTTCTGGACCACGGAGCGGAGTTCATTCCCGTCCTGGGCTCGAGCGAGGCGCCATCAACGGCAGCTGTCGCTGCGAAGCGGATCCGGCTCCGGATCCGTGGAATCCGCGCCGTGGTTTTGACAGCGACCGGTGACGACCGGGGGGGTGGGGGGGGGNACGGCGAGAGGGGGTTCAGGAGAGAGAAGAGAGGGGAGGGGAGAGTGAGGAGAGGGGGGGGTGTGGGGAGAGTGAGGAGAGAGAAGAGAGAGGGNGGGAGAGTGTGGGGAGAGTGTGGGGAGAGTGAGGAGAGAGGGGTGGTGTGGGGAGAGGGAGGGAGAGTGGGGAGAGTGTGGGGAGAGTGAGGAGAGAGAAGAGAGAGTGGAGGGAGAGTGTGGGGAGAGTGTGGGGAGAGTGAGGGGAGAGGGGGGTGGTGTGGGGAGAGGGGAGGGAGAGGGAGGAGAGTGTGGGGAGAGTGAGAGAGAGTGAGNAGAGTGAGGAGAGAGGGAGGGAGGAGAGTGAGNAGAGAGAGGGGTGGTGTGGGGAGAGGGAGGGAGAGTGGGGGGGGGTGAGCTTGAAGGAGAGTGTGGCAAGTACGGGGAGAGCAGAGGAGGAGGACCAGAGAGTAAGGGAGAGAGAGAGAGCGAGGGAGAGAGGGAGGGGAGCGTTAGGAGAGGGTAGCGAGGGGTGAATGAAAGACGTGAGATATGGAAAGGAAGATAGAGAGCAGAGCGTGACAGCGTGAAATCTTGCATTTAAAAAGGGGGGGGGCAATAAAACCTACAAAAAAAAACAACAAAAAACTAAATGATGAACGAAGCAAAGTGCCGACACACGGAGCATCTTCGTCTCTGAGTTAAAAAAAAAGAGACGGAGAGAGAGACACAGAGAGAGACAGAGACACATCACCGACATGTGTGTGGTACATGGCGTGCTCCAGCCGGAGCCGCGCCTTGAGCAGGCCCCTGAACACTGGAAGCTCCACAGAGCAGCCGTCAGTGTCACCTTGCTGCATTTACACCATGAGATCTGTTTTACCAAAATATAGTAGTAGGTTTTAACCCGTTTAAACTGGTACAAAACTGACACCTTTATTCAAGGCATCATGTTTGCAAAAGCAAACAAAAGAAGCAACTCTGATAATGATAATCCGTACGCCTTCTGGTGTCATCTGGTCCAACACCAATGGGACTAGGCTCTAAAGAAAGCAGTCTCGGGTGTGGACCAGTCAACTTCAAGGACAGTGCATATTATTATCATCATCAGAGTTGCTTCTTTTTGTTTGCTTTTTTGACTACTTGTGTTGTGGTTATTGCAAACATGATGCCTTGTATAAAGGTGTCAGTTTTGTAGCAGTTTAAAAGGGTAAAAACCTACTACTACCTTGCAGCATCTTTTTCCTCGTCTTGTACACCGCCAACTTCGCCTGAGCACAGGCGAAGTTGGCGAGGTCATAGAGAGAAGAGAGTTGAGCGATTGGCTGCTTCCGTGAGCTGTCATCATTCGTGCGAAAAGCAGGTGGCTTCTGGAGGAAACTTTGTTTTTAAACCCTTTATATTAAGTTCGCTTGCTTGCGCGCTTGCTTGCTTGCTTACGACCGTGCAAATCTTTCGGTCGTTTTTTAACCCACTTCCCGTGATCCAATCGAGCTGACATTTTGCACACAGACTCGTTGTGCGAGACAATTAATGTTCGTGAAATTTTTTTCCAAAATTTTACACTGTTTAGGGAAAACAAATTAAATATTTAATGACCAATTGCTTAATACCGGCAGACAATCATCTGACCCATAGGTGGCAGCCATCTCACCAGAGGACGAGAGGACTCTAGCCGCCACGCATATAAAGGTTTATAGTGAAAACTTTGTTTTACGGGTTATACTTGTTTAAGAGCTACACGGCTCAGCGATGTCGATGGGCCTTCACTTATCCAAATAATTCTAGATTTGAAGCTTCGATACAGCTATCGTGCTGTGACGGTTCCACCTGAAGACGGAAGCTTGTGTTGCCTCCAAAACGTCGTGATTTTTATTTTTATTTTATTTTACTTTTATTAATTTTAATTTTTTACCTACGTGACTTTACCGAAAAAAACCCTAAGAATATTATCCAAATAAAGTAAAAAACGGAGAGAGTGTGGGAGAGTAGGTGGGGGAGAGAGGTGTGTGAGCTGATAGGTGATGAGGTAAGCTGAGAGTCAGTAAATACTCTACATCATCAAATCTAACATTTGAAACTTCACTCCGTGTATGTGTACACCTGTGTTGTGTGTGCACCTGTGTGTGCACCTGTGGTGTGTGTGCACCTGTGGTGTGTAAACATGTGTGTGTACCTGTGTGTGTACATGTGTGTGCACCTGTGGGTGTGTACCTGTGTGTGTAACGTGTGTGTACCTGTGTGTATAAACATGTGTGTGTACCTGTGTGTGTACCTGTGTGTGTAAACATGTGTGTGTACCTGTGTGTAAACATGTGTGTAAACCTGTGTGTGTGTGGAGAGCGCAGAGTAGTGGTTAGCGCTACAAACCCGGCAACCCGGGTTCGTTTCCCGCTCACGGCCAACACCACCAGTGACGATTATCTGAACCGGTCCTGGGCCTCCCCTAGGTCGACTCAGCCTCAAATGAGTACCCGGTGCGGTGTGCAGTAAACATCGCCAATAGGGAGACAAAGGCGGCCGGGCGTGGTGCTGGCCACCCACCCCTCGTGTGCCGTGCACTTGCCCCTCCAGTCTGTTAAGGCTACACAGGGGATATTTTTCTTTGTACCTGTGTGTACCCGTACGTACCTGTGCACACACCTGCATGTGTATCTGTGTGTGTACCTGGTAAGTATAGATATGTACGCCTGCGTGTGTACCTGTAGCGGCATATAACACCTGCACACAATGGAGCAAGGCCTCCTCAACGTTGGCTTCCCGTCGGCCTCGGCGTCTGACTCCGCTGGGGCAAGTTACTCGGTTCACCGGCCGGGAACGTGAACCACGCGCACCGCAGGCCGCCTCCCTTTCCCTCGTTGATGTCTTAAGAAGGAGGGCCATCGACCGAAACGTCGCCGAAATGTCCCATTAGTATTGGTCACGAGCCGTCCACTCCCTCGCCTGGTATACTGGACGATGGACAGGATTAGCTCAATGGGGGGCCTTGCCTGGTAGAAATAAAACACGTTTCGATTTAAAGCTTTCGTGACTGCAGGGATTCATATTCCTGGTTTTTTCGGTGAAGTCACGTGGAATTAAAATAATAAAATAATAAAAATATAATATTATATTATTTTCTTTTAATTAATAAAGTAAAATAAATAATAATGTAATATATTATAATTACATTAATTACATTTTTTACCCGTGACTTTTTTCAAATGTTCGTGCCGTGGTTTTCACACCTGATGATGATTGCTTGTGTTGCATTCGAAACGTCCTGAGCATTTTATTGTTTTATTTTTATTATTTCATTTTTGCCCTTCTACGTGACTTTACCGAGAGAACCAAGACTAATGAAACACGTGTTTAGTAGTAGTAGTAGTGGTGTTGGTGGTGGTGGTTGAGAGACGCCGTCTCTCTCACCTCCTATCGCAGACGTGAGCTCGGTTGGCTCTCGCGGACGGGTCAATCTTCTCTGGTGAATATTTCATGCTCCAGTTTGCAACGAGCCAGGCAGCTTCGCTGGAAAGGGATGGGGCGGTTCGGGCCAGACCAGCTCGACAAGAGAATCATGGCAGGAAAGGCTTGGTGGATAGGGCGCTGCGGTGGCTAGGAGATGTTAACTACCTCGCCTGGTGTACAGGAGGTCGTGGTTCGATCCGGACCCTGACGATGCTTGCTGCTGTATATTGGAGTCTGCGTGTCTCTCTCTCATCATCAGGTGGCTAGGAGATGTTAACTACCTCGCCTGGTGTACAGGAGCTCATCATCATCACGGTGGCTAGATGTTAACTACCTCGCCTGGTGTACAGGAGGTCGTGGGTTCGATCCAGACCCTGACGATGCTGCTGCTGTATATTTGGAGTTTGCGTGTCTCTCTCTCCCCCGTGGTCGCGTGGATTTTGTATTATGAACCAGGTAAAGTCTTAACTCACTGTGATGTTTCCATCCTACCTGCCTATGTCAGCTGCTATTTCAGACTCTCTGTGTCTCTCTCTCTCTATGCCTCTCTCTGAGATCTCTCATGCTCACATGTCTTTTAGATTGCACTCTCATGCTTACATGAGTAGCTGGTGCGGTGTAAACATCGCCACTGGGGAGACAAAGGCGGCCGGGCTGGCGCTGGGTTCCACCCACCCCTCGTGTGCCTGCCGCTTCATAGGTGCTGCTCGCTAACACACTTGCCCCTACAGCCTGTTGGCTAGGGATCTTTGTCTGGTCTAGCTTANCGGCTGCTACTCGCTCACGGCNAACACCAGTGCCCTAGGTCAGTANCTGGTACATGCCACGGTACACGGGGGCTGGTNCTTTGTCCTGCCGACCTTCATAGGTGCTGCTCGCTAACAGCACTTGCCCCTCGTCATTAAGGCTACACGGGGATCTTTGTCTTTGTTTTTAGTGTGTACAGATGCGGAGGAGCGGTGGTGCAGCGGTTAGCGCTACGCTGCGCTACGAACCGGCGACCCGCGGGGTTCGAGTCCTGCTCACTGCACCAACATCGGTGACGAATATCCGAACCGGTCCTGGGCCTCCCTAGGTCGACTCAACCTTGAAATGAGTGCCTTGCGCGGTGCGTAGCAAACATCGCCGCTGGGAGACAAAGGCGGCCGGGCCTGGGTNGCTGGCCACCCATCCCCCCCCCCCCTCCCCCCGGCCTTCATGGCGTGTTGCTGCTCGCTAACAGCACTTCCCCCACAGTCTGTGAAGGCTACACGGCGAACTTTGTCTTTGTCTCTACAAACACGGGGGCGGGGCTCTCTGAGCCGCGAGGTCCCCCAGCCAGCCCGCCCCCCTCGCTCCTCAGGGGCGGGCTGGAGGAGGGGGAGGGATTGGAACCCCCACCCACAACAACAACACAACAACAGCACAACAACNGCACAACAACAGCACAACAATAGCACAGCAACAGAACAACAACAACACAACAACAACAGAACAACAACACAACAACAACACAACAACAACACAACAAGCCAGCACAACAACACGTTGCAGCCAACAACAACACACAACAACACAACAACAACATCAACAACAACACAACAACAACACAACAACAACACAACAACAGCACCCTGCAGGAAGAACAGCGCCCCAGTGTCGCCTGCATCGCGAGGGTGTGTGTGGTGTGGNGTGTGTTGTGTGTGGTGNTGGTGNGTGTGGATGGTANTGGNNGTAGGTCGTGTGTGGNGGTGNGGGGGGTAGGGGGGGNGGTAGTGTGTGTGTGGGNGGTGNNGGGNGTGTGTGGTGTTGTNGNGTGGTGGNGNTGTGTGGTGTGGGNGTAGTGTTGNGATGGATGTGANGTGTGNGNGTGTNNGGTGTTGTTGGGTGGNGNGGTGGTGTNGTGTNTAGGGGTGTGTAGTCGTCGTGGGTGGNTGNGNGGGTGTNGTAGTGNNGGGGGGNNGTGTTGNNTAGGNTGTTTTNGTGGTGNGGGGAGGNGGGGAGGNGTGGNNGTGGGNGTGGGGGTTGGNTANNGGGTGTNGGNGTNGGNGNGGGGGGGGTGTGGNGGGTGNGGGGNGGGTGTNNGTAGNGGGGTTGGGGNGGGGNGGNGGGTTNGGGANGGTGTGNGGGGGGGGNNGGGNGGTGTNGAGGTAGNGGAGTNNGGNGGGGGGGGTGTGNGGGGNGTTTGTTNGGGGGGGGGGGGNGGNNNGGTTGNGTCGGNGGGGGNGGGGNGGGGTAGGNGGTCAGTGCGGGNGTGANGGGGNNGGGNGTGTNGGTATGGGNGGGGGGNGGGGGGGNNGGGGGTNGGGGTAGTGTAGNGGGGGGNGTNGGNGGGGNGNGTNNGNGTATGGNNGNGGNGTNGNGGNGGGNGGGAGGTAGTNNGGNGTGGGGGGGGGTCGGNGGGNNNTGTAGGNGGNTAGTTAGGNNGGGGGNNGGNGGNGTNGGGGGGTGTNGGGGNGGGTNGGGTGGGGNGGGNGGGTTAGANGGGGNGTTACNGGNGGGGGGGGGGGGGNGGNGGGGGGGGGGGGGGTGNNTAGNGTGGGGGGGGGGGGGGGGTAGGTGTTGTCGGTTGNNNGGGGGGGGGGGNGNGGTGGGTGGGGGGGTTGNGGGGNGGNNGGNGTNGGNGGNGGGGTGTNGGTAGTANGGTCGCNGGGGGGGGGNGGGGNGGGTNGGGNNGGTGGGNGGGGGGGGGTAGTGGGGGGNGGNGTNGGGGGGTAGGNGNGTNNGGGGGGTNGGGGTATGNGGGGGNGATGNGGTTGGNGNGGNGNGGGGTNGGGGTAGGGGGGNGNGANGTNGGTCGGTGGGNGGGGGGTAGTGGGGGGGGGTATGTNNGGGTGNTTGGGGNGGGGGTGNGGGGGGGTGTGGNGGGTATGTNGGNNGGTGTGGGGTAGTGANGGNGTNGGGNGGTANTGTGGNGNGTATGTNGGNGGTTGGGTTAGGGANGTTAGGNGGGGGGTNGGGGGGGGTTGTCCGGGGGGGGNGGTAGATAGTNGGGGGGGGTGTNGGGGNNGGTCGTCGGNNGGGCAGGTTGGGGGNGGNNGAGTNNNGGGGGTTGTGGNGNGNGGGTAGGGGGGNGGGGGGTAGGGTNNGGTAGNGNGGGNGGGGGGGGGGGGGNGGGGGGNTATGTNTTGATGGCNNGGGGNGNNNNGGGGNGGGGTGGNGGTAGTAGTNGNGGGGGGGNGGGGGGGGNGNGNGTGANGGGNGGNGGGNGNGTTGTAGGNGGGTGG
>WFAB01002654.1:0-29890 GCA_018977245.1 Lethenteron camtschaticum | reverse complement strand
AACACACTAGTAAAAACAAAGAGGGCAACATTACGAGGGACAGAATTAAATCGACACACTGACTCGGCAAATGTGCATGTAATCGCAGAGAGAGCGAATGCCTCGAACCAAGTGTCAAAGTGGGTCGTGTGCGCGAATTCTGGTTATGTGCAGCACAATTTTTCACCACACACTCCCACGACGCGAGAGAGTGAGAGAGGAAACTACAAAAACGAACCCGAAAACCGTGATCGAATTATCGAAGTGATAAGTGGTGAACGAGGCAACATGAGGAAGGTAACGCATAAATGCGTTCGAAACCGCTACCTAGCGTTTCCCAGGATTTAACAAAAACAAAAATGAATATTCGTCGGAGTCATGATGTATCAGAACCGATGTAACGCAATATCGATGTTTAACGTTTGTTTAATTTTCTTTGCTCGATTCAAATGTAACCATATTAAGCAAAAACAAAAATGAATATTCGTCGGAGTTATGATGTATGAGAACCGATGTAACGCAATATCGATGTTTAACGTTTGTTTAATTTTCTTTGCTCAATTCAAATAACCATGTTAAGTTGTGACACGTACGCGCGCGTTGTAAGGAATAGCAGCAAAACTTGAGGACAATCGATGGTTCATGATGGAAGAAGGGTATACATATTTTTAAAAATAACCCGTAGCCATTTGACCACTGGTCATTTTAAAAGGCGGTATGTTGTGTCCTAACCCTTCTTCCATAATTGAGATTAATAATATTTGATGATTTTTATATATTATCTTTTTACTTGTTTTTTTGTAATGAGTGAAACACACCAAGCGCAGCAAACCGCAAAACACCAGGTGTTGTTGATCAATGAACCGGAGGAGGGCTGGGATGGCAGAATTTGCAACCTTGCTTCGGGGGAGGATGGGCCTGATGAACGGGCACATGTCACCCGTGCAGGCGGCAGAGACAGTGGGAGTGTCAGCCAGACATAGTTAAGGCAAAAGCCCAATCATCCTGCATGGTTTTAAAGTAACGTCAAAATTCGAAATTCAACAACAGAGTAGGCTAAATTATCGATCCTCGCGCTCGCTCAAATTGGAGACCAGGCTGCGAGCTACATCAATGAACCATTGCCCATTTGCTAATCCAATACTGAATGTTAATATTACTGAAGTCAAAACGAATTCTATGACCTCAGCACATGGGCAAATAATAGGGCAGTGTCGACTCAAAGGCAATGGAAGAAAACAGAGGCGCCTTTGTCTAAATCACAACCACAGAAAGCCAGGAATCATCACTGATTGTGTGTTCAGGAATTCCGAGCTAGTTAGAACACGTGCACAGGGGGGGAGCTGATGTAAACAACCCTGCGCGTCTGGATGTGAGGGGCCTTGGACCTGGAATCAAGAATAAACACTCCCAGAGCAGAAGTTGGACAGGGGGAGAGGTGATTTAAAAGAGGGTTGTATATCTCTCAAGGCAAGACCCAGCTGAGTAACAAGGCTGCGGGGGTCACCAGAAGTTCGCATTCGCCTAGTTAAGACAAAAAGCTCAATTATTCTGTATTGCTATTAAAGTAACGTTAAAGTCGGAATTTAACAACAGGGTAGGCTAAAGTTATTGATATTCACACCCACTCCAATTAAACCAGGCCACAAGTTACGCCTACTGAACCATCACCATCATTAAGTCAATATGAAATGTATTTCCATACTTCAATACTTTCTATACAACTCGACCCGAAGCATATGACAATCAGAACCTTCCTAAGTCAAAATTGAATCGCACCCAGACAGGAGCGAATAGTCGATATAAGGTTGACGAGGGAAGGAAATTAAGAGCACGGCGAACTGCAAACGTAAGCAAAAAGACGGAACAACACCAGCCAGCAACAGCGAGTGGGGCTTCGACAGGCCATAAAGTAGAATAATAACTCCCGGGTCAGGGGACACAAGAAGAAGCAGGCAGACAAAAACCAGAACTGACTCCAAGGTTCAACCGCCCTCACCTACTCAGGAGTGACGGAAATTAATGAGGCCTTGAATTAACGGCAGGCAACAACAACGGCGAGCAGAGATAGGGTGGGGCAAAGACTGCGGCTATGAAATACAGCTTTGTGTCAGTAAAGCTCTGACAAACAAGTTAAGTTAAAGACATCACAATACATAATATCGCACATAACATCAATGTTAACGCTATTCACCGTAAACTATATTCCGCTTATATAACCATGCAGGCACCAAGGAATACGAATTCCTAGGATCAAGAAACTTACCCCTTAACCTAAGATATCGGGAATAAATTTATAGTAATAAGTATATGCATAAAAAGACAAAAGTAAAACTTATGGAAAAGCCAGGATAACGGGATGAATCACCACCAGGTGGAATATAATACATAATAAAAACGATGTTAAACCCAGGGTCGGAGAGAAAGGGGATCCCGGCCGTCTTTGTATCCCCGCAGCGCGGGATAGGAGTGTGTATACGCTCGGGGAGACACCTCCACTGGAGCCAAGCACCACGATGGGAAACGACAGACCTTAGGTTACATACAGAATCATAACTGTGAAATAGTAAGGGACAAATGTTAACTTAAAACTTTTTAACCATTTCTTTGTGCGCCGGGTCGGAGAGAGCGTTGCCCCTCCCTCCAGGTGGTGCAACGCGAACAAAGACGCCTATGAGACGATTTGTAACGTCTGTGTTTTGGGTTCATGAAGAAGGCCAGACAAGAGATAAATTGCACCCAGACAGAGAGACGACTTCGAGACAATTTGTAACATCTGGTTGTTTGCTCGTGGGTTTTATGGAGGGAGTTGACAACGGAATATACCGTCAGTGATGCACACAAGGACATACGGACACACACATGGACACACCTGCCTACGGACAGATCCTGACACAGCAAAAATCGGAAGCCCCGCCTTGGGGGCGGGATCCAGGGGATTTTTCAGCATAAAGGAACGGATCCTGAACATTGGAAACCAGTGCGACGGGAGGGTCCACTCAGAAGCTCGACCGGGAGGGTCGACTCAGGAACGAGTGCGACCAGTGGGTCCACTCAGGAGCGCGACCAGCGGGTCCACTCAGGAGTGCGACCAGAGGGTCGACTCAGGAGCGAGGGCGACCAGCGGGTCGACCCAGGAGCAAGCTCGACCGGGAGGGTCGACTCAGGAGCGAGCTGCGACCAGCGGGTCGACTCGACTCATCTTCAGCTCGTCAACCTCTGCCGAATCGGGGGTCTCGGCTGCCGCCGGTGGTGAGCGTAGCGACTTGGCGACGATCCAGCGCTGCACGCTACGAGCGAGTTGTGGGCGCCACCTACCGACCGGGTTCCGAACTGCGACAGCGTATCAACAGCCATCCGAGCCAATTCACCACGGTGACAGGGGAGCGACTGCTACGTATGACGCGCACCGCCCCCTCACCACACGAACACCAGGCGTCTGTTTGACATAAAGAATCGACTCCGAACACTGACTATTCAAGACAACTCAAAAACACTCGAACCCATGAGCCATCCGTGGCTGGGAAGGCATCACAACGAGACCGAGTGATGGCCATCCGTCGTTTATAAGAGTATTCGTAATTTTTATCTTTAATATTTAGTGGGCTGTACTCTTAATCGCATAAATTCCCAACAGATCCATCAATACGAACTGATTCTTGGCACCTCCTTCCGCCGAGCCACGCTCACGTGGGGAGTGGTGGCCCACCGGACCCTTATCAGGTGATCTGGTCCCCAATTAGTAAACTTGGTATAAGATAACGAGCTTCGGAAAAGGAGCACCGTCGCAGGCCCTTACTCCAAGCCGTTCTGTTGTCAGATAACCTGCCGATGTATCTGTTGAGATTGGTGCCTTTAAGAATAATAACTGTTTTTGATTGTTTTGTTTTATCGCCGTATAATCTTTCAAGTATCTTTCAGTCATAATCGCCGCACGTACTCGCATCCTCTACAGAATATTCAACTGTTCCGTGACCCAAGGTGTTAACAACGTGATAAGGGTTGCGTATGATCAATAAGGAGTGCGGTACTGCGTGAACAATATTGAGTATAATCATTCATTAACGTTAAGGTTTTCTTAGCATAGTATTTGCATGTTTTAACGACTCTCTCTCTCACTAACAACCATCGCGTTATGCGGGATCCATGTGCAGTTGTCCAAGTGAAATCAGACAATCGTTGATGATACTGTATTGATGCCGTGTTGACGTTCCGGGATTGAGAGTTCGCATACTATATCATAGTTAAGGTTGAATTAGTAATAAATTGATCAATACAGAAGTGGTTGTGTGATTCTTTCCTGAAATCTATGCATAAGATCTGCTTCTGCGTTGAGATTTGAACTTGGTGACCTTAATAAACACACTAATACATACTCAGTAAATGTTAAAGCGATAACGGGGTGAACCGGGGTCTGGTTATCATAACGACTTGCATTATCATAATTACACCCACTCGCATAATTAATACGATTACCTCTTGAATTGGCATAATTAAAATGTGCGTAATTACATAATTAACATATTTCCGGATAATTACACATTTGGCCAAATTTCATTTAATTATTATTATTTCCACTGAATATTCATAACCCACATATACAACATAATAATTTCACCCACGCACGCATACAACATAACAAATTTTCATTACCCAACATATACAACATGCTCCACACAAAGCTTCGGGTCTTCTCAGCCATGGTCATGCCCTCCTTCTCTACGCTTGCAAAACGTGGACCCCCCCCCATTGTAACACCCCCCCCCCCCCCATGTAACATCTTTGCCGCTTAGAAACATTCAGGCTGGCCTGCCTGCAATCCATCCATAATTCGATTATTTAATTTATTTTCTTTCTGCGTGCTCACACATTCCCGGAAGACCTGGACAAAGTTCCACCGTGAGCTCCTCCGGCAGGCAAGGCTGCGTTGGCTGGGTCATGTAGCCCGCATGCCCAGCCACCGCATGCCTACACAGCTTTTGTTCGGCCGGATAGAGGGTGCTTACATGCTGGAGAAGGGATGCAGTGACGTGGTACAGGAGGACACGGAGCTGAGTGGACTTGGCAATGACCGGTACCAGCGGTGTGAAGATCAGCCTCTGTGGAGGAGGCTCGTGAAGGCTGCTACTGGGCAGTTGGAGGCAGAGGAGCGACGCTCACAACAACGAGCGGAGCTCTGGGCGGCTACTATGCAGCCAGCTGGCACAGCAGGGGTCACACACAGGTGGTGCACTGGCCAATCATCTCAGTCAGTCGACCCGTGGCACCTGCTGGGTCTGTCCCGCGACGTCCTGCCAGTCGGGCATTCGACACTTCACGTGGCCTCAAGGTGCACACGGCCTGGCACGAGCGTCGTGGTGACGTCACCGCCACTTGCGGGCAAGTGGCTGTCGGCAGTGACGGTGGTGGTGTTGGTGGTGACAGTGGTGGTGATGGTGATGACAGTGGTGGTGTTGGTGGTGACAGTGATTGTGGTGTTGGTGGTGCTCCAGGCGGTGTACAATCTGGCGCACGTGGCCTGCAGGTGCCATGGTCTACACGGCACCTGCACGCTCAAGACCTGCTGGCAGCAGCTCGCAGACTTCCGCCAAGTCGGCGACCTGCTGAAGGTGAGTTCACGGTGCAGGTGATGAGACCGCACCCCAGAGGTCGCAATCGGGTACCCGATACCCGTACCCTACCCGATACCCGGCTACCCGTACCCGGCCGGGTACGGGTAGCCGTTTGCGACCCTGGTGCGGCCGGGTGCGGGTAGGTCGTGAGTCACTGGTGAGTCACCGTTTGTCACTCATTTCCCAACGTCTTGTCTCTTCTCACAATTCAAGTTCCTAGAATCAACCCACCCACGCCTGCAACATGGCTTCATCCCAGAGGTCGCAATCGGGTACCCGATACCCGTACCCTACCCGTACCCAGCCAGGTACAGGTAGGGTACGGGTAGGGTACGGGTAGCCGTTTGCGACCCCGGTGCGGCCGGGTACGGAGTGGGTGGGTGGGTGGCAGTGACAAGGATGAAATCCACCGCAGGGTTACAGATGGGGGGGGGGGTCTAACAGCTAAGTGGGCTCCCCGCATTCACTCAACACGTGGCAGATCATCATCCTCCTCATCCCCTGACGATGACGACGACGACGATGGCGGCTGCAGGAAAAGTACGAGAGAAGTTCCGCCATGCGGCTGGTCAGCCACGACAGCAGCAGCGGTGGTCCCGGTGGCGGCGGTCGCGGTGAAGCCGGCGGCGGCGGCGGCGGCGGCGACGCCCGCCGGTCCCGCCGGCGGCTGGAGCCGGTGAACGAGTGGCTGGTGGCGCCGACGCCGAGCGACCTGGTGCACGTGAGCGCCAGCCCCGACTACTGCGAGGGGGGCGGCACGGCGGGGGGGGGTCCGTGCAACGTCACCTCGCGGGGGGGGCGGGGGGGGGGCTGCTCCCTCACGTGCTGCGACAGAGGATACGACACCTCGCAAGGTGTGCCCCCCCCCCTCCTGCTAGCCCCCCAAATAAACTAGGACATCTTCTTGGTTCTTTCGGTAAAGTCATCACGTAGAATGGAAATAATAAAATAATAAAAATAAAACATTAAATTATTCTCACGACGCTTCGGCCACAACGCAAGCAGCCGTCCTCAGGTGAAGAACAGGTCTGTCGGAAAGACAGAGTCTGATGAACACCACTAAGCTTGGCAGCGTATATTTAAGCTTAAATATTTAAGCTTAAATATACGCTGCCAAGCCTGGTGGTGTTTCATTCGGACGCTGTCTCCCCGACAGACCTGTTCTTCACCTGAGGACGGCTGCTTGTGTTGTGGCCGAAACGTCGTGAGAATAATTTTATTATGTTTTATTTTTATTATTTTATTATTTCCCTTCTACGTGACTTTACTGAAAGAACCAAGAAGATGAATCCCTGCAGTCACGAAAGCTTTAAATCGAAACGTAAAAATGTTTTATTTTTATTATTTTATTATTTCCCTTCTACGTGATGACTTTACCGAAATAATTATTGTATTATGTTTTATTTGTATTATTTTATTATTTCCCTTCTATGTGACTTTACCGAAAGAACCAAGAAGATGAATCCCTGCAGTCACGAAAGCTTTACATCGAAATTAAACTAGAACAATCACAAAGTGACGACCGCTTTTTACGAGTTGTTGGGGGCGTCCGTGGCGGTGCCCCTCGCAAAAGCGTTTGCGGCCTTCGGCCAGGAAAGTCTCAACTTGCGCGCATTCACGCGAGCGCCCGACGCTGCGTTTAGAAGTTTAGTCTTGAATTATTCAACGTAGAAAGAGAGATAAAGTTGTGCGCTTACCAACGTGACGGAGCGTGTTGGTCCCTGCGACTTGTTGATTGTGATGGCGTCTGCAGGGAGAATGGCAAATTGTCATCGTCGTCGTTGCAAAACAAAAGTCGTGTCGGTGGGTGCCAAGTCGATTCTGGGAATCGACACGAATTGCCTCGTTCTGCAGATCGATTTCAACGTAGTCGAACGTCTGTCCCTGCGCCTCCGTCGTTCAAACGACGGGAGGTGCAGCGTTCGTGACGGGTAAAGTTTCGCGTTTATATGATGAATTTGTCATGGCCCACCGAGCTACGTAGATCTTGATCAGAGGCGGCCCAGCCGCAGACGATCGGTCGAAGCGGCTCGTCACGTACAAATGTACAGCGGCCAAACGCTCTTGAAAGCGCGACGTTTAAATGTGGAGGAAGAACCGGAGGACCTGGAGAATAATCCACGTGGCCACGGAGAGACACGCAAACTCCAAATACACAGCAGCAGCAGCAGCAGGAACCCACGACCCCTGACCCCTGCACGTCAGGGCAGCCCCGAGCTCTCTCAGACTTCGCCTTTTATTCCCCCCTCGGCCGCCCCTCCCAGTCACGGTGGAGACGCAGTGCGGCTGCAAGGAGCAGCTCCAGCGGAACGTCCAGTGCAAGCTGTGCCCGTGGACGGTCGACCAGTTCTACTGCAAGTAGCCTGCAGCAAGTAGCCTGCGGCAAGTAGCCTGCAGCAAGTAGCCTGCAGCAAGTAGCCTGCAGCAAGTAGCCTGCAGCAAGTAGCCTGCAGCAAGTAGCCTGCAGCAAGTAGCCTGCAGCAAGTAGCCTGCAGCAAGTAGCCTGCAGCAAGTAGCCTGCAGCAAGTAGCCTGCAGCAAGTAGCCGGCGGCAAGTAGCCTGCGGCAAGTAGCCTGCGGCAAGTAGCCTGCAGCAAGTAGCCTGCAACAAGTAGCCTGCAGCAAGTAGCCTGCGGCAAGTAGCCTGCGGCAAGTAGCCTGCGGCAAGTAGCCTGCGGCAAGTAGCCTGCCGGCGGCAAGTAGCCTGCGGCAAGTAGCCTGCGGCAAGTAGCCTGCGGCAAGTAGCCTGCGGCAAGTAGCCTGCGGCAAGTAGCCTGCGGCAAGTAGCCTGCGGCAAGTAGCCTGCGGCAAGTAGCCTGTGGCCTCGGCTGGAATCGGACTCCGTCTGGTTTCGGCCGGTACCCGTGGGCCCCACCGGCACCACGGCACCCACCGCACGTCGTCACCGCGAGCCGCTCTGCACCGTGCCGATGTACACCGGAGTACCGCACACTTTACACTACACCACCCTTGTGTGTACACTGCAGTGTACTCACTTTACACTACAGCACCCTTGTGAGTACACTGCAGTGTACTCACTTTACACTACAGCACCCTTGTGTGTACATTGCAGTGTACACACTTTACACTACAGCACCCTTGTGTGTACACTGCAGTGTACACACTTTACACTACAGCACCCTTGTGAGTACACTGCAGTGTACACACTTTACACTACAGCACCCTTGTGTGTACACTGCAGTGTACACACTTTACACTACAGCACCCTTGTGAGTACACTGCAGTGTACACACTTTACACTACACCACCCTTGTGTGTACACTGCAGTGTACACACTTTACACTACAGCACCCTTGTGAGTACACTGCAGTGTACTCACTTTACACTACACCACCCTCGTGTGTACACTGTAGTGTACTCACTTTACACTACACCACCCTCGTGTGTACACTGCAGTGTACTCACTTTACACTACAGCACCCTTGTGTGTACACTGCAGTGTACACACTTTACACTACAGCACCCTCGTGTGTACACTGCAGTGTACACACTTTACACTACAGCACCCTTGTGAGTACACTGCAGTGTACACACTTTACACTACAGCACCCTCGTGTGTACACTGCAGTGTACTCACTTTACACTATAGCACCCTTGTGTGTACACTGCAGTGTACTCACTTTACACTACACCACCCTTGTGAGTACACTGCAGTGTACACACTTTACACTACACCACCCTCGTGCGTGCACCATGAGCCACGTGGCACTACAGCCCCTTCACACCACGACATTTGTATCCAATCTTCTTTACCTATTAAAGTCATTGTTGCCTCTCTCTGTGTGTGTGTCTGTGTGTGTGTCTGTCTCTCTGTGTGTGTCTGTGTGTGTGTCTGTGTGTGTGTGTGTCTGTGTGTGTGTGTGTCTGTGTGTGTGTCTGTCTCTCTGTGTGTGTCTGTGTGTGTGTCTGTGTGTGTGTGTCTGTGTGTGTGTCTGTGTGTGTGTGTCTGTGTGTGTGTGTCTGTGTGTGTGTGTGTCTGTGTGTGTGTCTGTCTCTCTGTGTGTGTCTGTGTGTGTGTCTGTGTGTGTGTCTGTGTGTGTGTGTCTGTGTGTGTGTGTCTGTGTGTGTGTGTCTGTGTGTGTGTCTGTGTGTCTGTGTGTGTCTGTGTGTGTGTGTCTGTGTGTGTGTGTGTGTCTGTGTGTGTCTGTGTGTGTCTGTGTGTGTGTGTGTCTGTGTGTGTGTCTGTGTGTGTGCGCGTGGACGAAACTTGCGAAGGATTTGACGTGTGAGGTCTCCAGGCGCCACGCGGCAAGCCCCGTGGTGAGCAGCCCGCGACCTTCGCTTGTCGCATCCGTCAACTTTAAAGCAGTTAGAGTAACAATGTTGTGCGATTCATGATTAACAGCTACGACGTTTCCCAAGGCAACCCGTTTGCCTTTAGCAGCTAAGCCCCTCGTCCTGATGGTGAGCGCTTGTTGCGATCGAAACGCCGTAGTTTTTGTTATTTTTCTTTGAGCCTGTGACTTTACAGTAGTATCTATGGCCTATAGTCGTAGCACCTAACGGCCCTATAGTAGTAGTATCTACCGACCCTATAGTAGTATCTATGGCCTATAGTCGTAGCACCTAACGGCCCTATAGTAGTAGTATCTACCGACCCTATAGTAGTATCTATGGCCTATAGTAGTAGCACCTAACGGCCCTATAGTAGTAGTATCTACCGACCCTATAGTAGTATCTATGGCCTATAGTAGTAGCATCTACCGACCCTATAGTAGTAGTATCTACCGACCCTATAGTAGTATCTATGGCCTATAGTAGCAGCATCTAACGACCCTATAGTAGTATCTATGGCCTATAGTAGTAGTATCTACCGACCCTATAGTAGTAGCATCTACCGACCCTATAGTAGTAGTATCTATGGCCTATAGTAGTAGCATCTACCGACCCTATAGTAGTATCTATGGCCTATAGTAGTATCTACCGACCCTATAGTAGTAGTATCTATGGCCTATAGTAGCAGCATCTACCGACCCTATAGTAGTAGTATCTATGGCCTTTAGTAGCAGCATCTACCGACCCTATAGTAGTAGTATCTATGGCCTATAGTAGCAGCATCTACCGACCCTATAGTAGTAGTATCTATGGCCTATAGTAGTAGTATCTACCGACCCTATAGTAGCAGCATCTACCGACCCTATAGTAGTAGTATCTATGGCCTATAGTAGTAGCATCTACCGACCCTATAGTAGTAGTATCTATGGCCTATAGTAGCAGCATCTACCGACCCTATAGTAGTAGTATCTATGGCCTATAGTAGCAGCATCTACCGACCCTATAGTAGTAGTATCTATGGCCTATAGTAGCAGCATCTACCGACCCTATAGTAGTAGTATCTATGGCCTATAGTAGCAGCATCTACCGACCCTATAGTAGTAGTATCTATGGCCTATAGTAGCAGCATCTACCGACCCTATAGTAGTAGTATCTATGGCCTATAGTAGTAGCATCTACCGACCCTATAGTAGTAGTATCTATGGCCTATAGTAGCAGCATCTACCGACCCTATAGTAGTAGCTGCCCACATGGGGGTGGGGGGGGGGGGAGAGGACATCACACACTGAAGGATCCACTTCAGTCTTTGATGTGTTTTTCATGTTTAACACGAATTAGAATTTCGGTTTAAAGCTTTCGTGACTGCAGGGATTCATCTTCTTGGTTCTTTCGGTAAAGTTGCAGTTGCTGCAGCAACTGCAGCAGCAGCAGCAGCAACTGCAGCTCCCTTTGATGCTGTTAATCCTGCATAATGCGCATGCACACGCAGTACTAATTACATTCCTGCATTTCCCATAAATATGCTAAATTCCTCTTGATATGCAAATTCCTTTGTCAAGGCGCCCAGCTTATATATAGATGCTCCAAGCTCGTGTGCTGTTTCATTCAGACTCTGTCGCCTCGACGGACCTGGTTCTCACCTGAGGACGGCTGCTTGCGTTGTGGCCGAAACGTCGTGAGAATAATTTTATTATGTTTTATTTTTATTATTTTATTATTTTCCTTCTACGTGACTTTACCGAAAGAACCAAGAAGACGAATTAGAATCCCCCTCCACCCTCCCCACGGAACGCGTTGCCAGCGGCAACCCCCGTCAGCTGTTTCTCGCGTGCGCAGATGCGTGCTTTGGTGCGCGCTCAGCGTGTTGACTTAATAATACATCATCTTGATATCCTTGCTTGGTTCTCTCGGTAAAGTCACGTAGAAGGGAAAGAATAAAATAACAAAAATATAAAACGATAAAATTCTCACGACGTGTCGATTGCAACACAAGCAATCGTCATCATCAGGTGTGAAAACCACGGCAAGAACATTTGAAAAAAGTGGTGATTTTGTTCTTCACGTCATCAGCACCACGGAGAGCGACTTGGCACTTGTTCAGATGGACGAGGCCATCGATGATGTTCTTGGTGCTGTTGGGAAATAATAATAAAATAAAAACTATTAAATTGCTTCATATTTTATTGTTTTATATTTTTTATTTTTTTATTTCCCTTCTACGTGACTTTACCGAAAGAACCAAGAATATGAATCCCTGCAGTCACAAAAGCTTTAAATCGAAATAATTTTGACTCAAAGCTTTCGTGACTTTGGTTCTGTCGGTAAAGTCACGTAGATAGAAAAAAGAATGCAAATAAAGTGAATACAAAATTATTAAATTAAAATATAAAAACATTAATGTAGACTGTAGCCTGGTTATTAAGCTGGGTGAGTGTACTGGCAGTCTATAATGTAGACTGTAGCCTGGTTATTAAGCTGGGTGAGTGCACTGGCAGTCTATAATGTAGACTGTAGCCTGGTTATTAAGCTGGGTGAGTGTACTGGCAGTCTATAATGTAGACTGTAGCCTGGTTATTAAGCTGGGTGAGTGTACTGGCAGTCTATAATGTAGACTATAGCCTGGTTATTAAGCTGGGTGAGTGTACTGACAGTCTATAATGTAGACTGTAGCCTGGTTATTAAGCTGGGTGAGTGTACTGGCAGTCTATAATGTAGACTGTAGCCTGGTTATTAACCTGACTCATTGGCCTTGCCTGCATCCCTCCACGGATGTTCATCTTCTGTGGGGGCATAAGTAACCACGACCACCACTCCTCGCCTCTGGTTGATGGGAAGGCGTGCCCAAAGTAGCCTGGGCTTACAGCTTCCCACACCTCACCGCCACGCTCCCATGCCCCCTTTATTCTTTTGTTCAGAAGAGCCACACCCTGTTGTTTGGCAGTCTCCTGCCCCGAGTAGAGGACTGTCCACCCCTCATGGTGGCAGGAGCCAGAGCCGGTCCACCGGGCCTCCTGAATGCCACAGAGATCCAGGCGGTACCGGTCCAGCTCCCGACAGAGGAGTGGCAGCTTCTCCTCCGCAGTGAGCGTTCGAACATTCCACGTGGCCATCCGTAGTGGCTTTTCATTGTTTCTGGAGGAGCCCCGAGGGTGAAGATTCAATCTCCTGGCTCCGCCAAATGGGGTTTGGCCAGGAGACGTCATAGAAGCCTGTCCCCCCGGGGCCTCCGGCACAAGCTTATTAGTTAGATATTTAAGTCGTGGTTTAGTGGTAATTTATTGAAGGTGGAGGGGTTACCAGCCCCTCGCACCCGTCCAGAGCCCCCATTTAGCCACTGTGGTGGTCACAGACGCCATGAGGGGAAAGGCCAATCGGAATTGGCCCTCCCCCCCACACACACAGACACACACACAGACACACACACGGACACACACACACAGACAAACACAGACACACACACAGACACACACACACACAGACACACACACACACAGACACACCACACACACAGACAGACACACACAGACACACCACACACACACAGACACACACACAGACACACAGACACACACACAGACACACACACACAGACACACACACACAGACACACACACACACAGACACACACAGACACACATCACAGAGACCCATAGACTCATCACACAGAGACCCATAGACTCATCACACAGAGACCCATAGACTCAGCACACAGAGACCCACAGACTCATCACAGAGAGACCCACAGACTCACCACACAGACACCCACAGACTCACCACACAGAGACCCACAGACTCACCACACAGAGACCCACAGACTCACCACACAGAGACCCATAGACTCAACACACAGAGACCCATATACTCACCACACAGAGACCCACAGACTCACCACACAGAGACCCACAGACTCACCACACAGAGACCCATAGACTCACCACACAGAGACCCATAGACTCATCACAGAGACCCATAGACTCACCACACAGAGACCCATAGACTCACCACACAGAGACCCATAGACTCATCACAGAGACCCACAGACTCACCACACAGAGACCCATAGACTCACCACACAGAGACCCATAGACTCATCACAGAGACCCACAGACTCACCACACAGAGACCCATAGACTCAACACACAGAGACCCATATACTCACCACACAGAGACCCACAGACTCACCACACAGAGACCCACAGACTCACCACACAGAGACCCATAGACTCACCACACAGAGACCCATAGACTCATCACAGAGACCCACAGACTCACCACACAGAGACCCATAGACTCAACACACAGAGACCCATATACTCACCACACAGAGACCCACAGACTCACCACACAGAGACCCACAGACTCACCACACAGAGACCCACAGACTCACCACACAGAGACCCATAGACTCACCACACAGAGACCCATAGACTCATCACAGAGACCCACAGACTCACCACACAGAGACCCATAGACTCAACACACAGAGACCCATATACTCACCACACAGACCCACAGACTCACCACACAGAGACCCACAGACTCACCACACAGAGACCCATATACTCACCACACAGAGACCCACAGACTCACCACACAGAGACCCACAGACTCACCACACAGAGACCCACAGACTCACCACACAGAGACCCATAGACTCACCACACAGAGACCCATAGACTCATCACAGAGACCCATAGACTCACCACACAGAGACCCATAGACTCATCACAGAGACCCATAGACTCACCACACAGAGACCCATAGACTCACCACACAGAGACCCATAGACTCATCACAGAGACCCACAAACTCACCACACAGAGACCCACAGACTCACCACACAGAGACCCACAGACTCACCACACAGAGACCCACAGACTCACCACACAGAGACCCATAGACTCACCACACAGAGACCCATAGACTCATCACAGAGACCCATAGACTCACCACACAGAGACCCATAGACTCATCACAGAGACCCATAGACTCACCACACAGAGACCCACAGACTCACCACACAGAGACCCATAGACTCATCACAGAGACCCACAGACTCACCACACAGAGACCCACAGACTCACCACACAGAGACCCATATACTCACCACACAGAGACCCACAGACTCACCACACAGAGACCCACAGACTCACCACACAGAGACCCACAGACTCACCACACAGAGACCCATAGACTCACCACACAGAGACCCATAGACTCATCACAGAGACCCATAGACTCACCACACAGAGACCCACAGACTCACCACACAGAGACCCACAGACTCACCACACAGAGACCCATAGACTCACCACACAGAGACCCATAGACTCATCACAGAGACCCATAGACTCATCACAGAGACCCATAGACTCACCACACAGAGACCCATAGACTCATCACAGAGACCCATAGACTCACCACACAGAGACCCATAGACTCATCACAGAGACCCATAGACTCACCACACAGAGACCCATAGACTCATCACAGAGACCCATAGACTCATCACAGAGACCCATAGACTCACCACACATCCCTTACCAAGATGGCGTCCACAAGCAAGTCAATATCGCGCCGCACCCCTCACCAAGATGGCTTCGTGACGTTCTACAGTCACCAGCGGCACCTCCCCTACTGCCGAGAATGACGTCACGGCCGTCCACACATTGAGGACACCTTTCCAAGTCGGGCTTAATGACGTCACGACTCCTCCCCTACTAAACATGACGTCATGTCCCCTGTCTAAAACACATTGAGACTCTTCGATTTAAAGCTTTCGTGTCTCCTCGACAGACCCGTTCTTCACCTGAGGACGGCTGCTTGCGTTGTGGCCGAAACGTCGTGAGACTTATTTTATTATGTTTTATTTTTATTATTTTATTATTTCCATTCTACGTGACTTTACCGAAACAATCAAGAAGACATTGAGACTCCCTCTACTGAAGATGACGTCATGACGCCTGTCAATAAACATTGACACCAACCCTTCCGAGCGCGGATTAATGACGTCATACAATTACATCGACACCCTCCCCGGCTCGAGAGTTAATGACGTCATACAATGAACATCGACAGCCCCCCCCCGCTCGAGTTTTAATGACGTCATACAGCCCCTCCTCACCTGGAGTGTAATGACGTCATGCAGCCCCTCCCCACCTGGAGTGTTAATGACGTCATGCAGCCCCTCCCCACCTGGAGTGTAATGACGTCATGCAGCCCCTCCCCACCTGGAGTGTTAATGACGTCATGCAGCCCCTCCCCACCTGGAGTGTAATGACGTCATACAGCCCCTCCCCACCTGGAGTGTTAATGACGTCATACAGCCCCTCCCCACCTGGAGTGTGAATGACGTCATTAATGATGTTGACAGCGGCCTCGTGGCTCCGCTTCGATAATTTCCTCTTTCATTCTTAGCGGGTCGACGGGGGAACGAAAGCAGGAGGGGAGGAGGGGAGGGAGGGAACGAAGGAGGGAGGGGAAACGAAACGTGGACGGAGGGAAGGAATGAAATGGAGAGAACGTCAGGGGTGGTGATGGTGGTGATGGTGGTGGTGATGGTGGTGATGGTGATGGTGGTGGTGGTGATGGTGGTGATGGTGGTGGTGGTGATGGTGGTGGTGATGGTGATGGTGGTGATGGTGGTGGTGGTGATGGTGGTGGTGGTGATGGTGGTGGTGGTGATGGTGGTGATGGTGGTGGTGGTGATGGTGGTGGTGATGGTGGTGGTGGTGATGGTGGTGGTGATGGTGGTGGTGGTGATGGTGATGGTGGTGATGGTGGTGGTGGTGATGGTGGTGGTGATGGTGATGGTGGTGATGGTGGTGGTGGTGATGGTGGTGGTGATGGTGGTGGTGGTGATGGTGGTGGTGATGGTGGTGGTGGTGATGGCGGCGTTCTTGTTGATTCCGTTGGTTCCTTCGCTCGCAGCGGCGGCGGTGAGCGGAGGAGGAGGTGGTGAGGGAATGAAGAGTAGAATGAGTAGTGGTAGTGGTGGTGGTAGTAGTGGTGGTAGTGTGAGTAGTGGTGGTGGTAGTAGTGGTGGTAGTGGTGGTAGTAGTGGTGGTAGTGGTGGTGGTAGTGTGAGTAGTGGTGGTGGTAGTAGTGGTAGTGGTGGTGGTAGTGGTGGTGGTAGTGGTGGTGGTAGTGGTGGTGGTGGTAGTGGTGGTGGTAGTGGTGGTGGTAGTGTGAGTAGTGGTGGTGGTAGTAGTGGTAGTGGTGGTGGTAGTGGTGGTAGTGGTGGTGGTGTGAGTAGTGGTGGTCATAGTAGTGGTGGTAGTAGTGGTGGTGGTAGTGGTGGTGTGAGTAATGGTGGTAGTAGTGGTGGTGTGAGGCGGCCTGTGGTGATAGTCCACGGACTGAGAGATGGACCTGGCAATTACCAGACCCTGGCACGGAGGGTGAGGCAGGTGAGTGGTGGTGGTGAGTGGGGTGAGTGTGGTGAGTGAGTGTGTGCTGTGTGTGGTGTGTGTGGTGAGTGGGGTGAGTGTGGTGTGTGTGGTGAGTGGGGTGAGTGTGGTGAGTGTGTGTGGTGAGTGAGTGTGGTGAGTGTGTGTGTGCTGTGTGTGGTGAGTGTGGTGAGTGTGCTGTGTGGGGTGAGTGTGGTGTGTGTGGTGAGTGGGGTGAGTGTGGTGTGTGTGGTGAGTGGGGTGAGTGTGGTGAGTGAGTGTGTGCTGTGTGTGGTGTGTGTGGTGAGTGGGGTGAGTGTGGTGTGTGTGGTGAGTGGGGTGAGTGTGGTGAGTGAGTGTGTGCTGTGTGTGGTGTGTGTGGTGAGTGGGGTGAGTGTGGTGTGTGTGGTGAGTGGGGTGAGTGTGGTGAGTGAGTGTGTGCTGTGTGTGGTGTGTGTGGTGAGTGGGGTGAGTGTGGTGTGTGTGGTGAGTGGGGTGAGTGTGGTGAGTGAGTGTGTGCTGTGTGTGGTGTGTGTGGTGAGTGGGGTGAGTGTGGTGTGTGTGGTGAGTGGGGTGAGTGTGGTGAGTGAGTGTGTGCTGTGTGTGGTGAGTGGGGTGAGTGTGGTGTGTGTGGTGAGTGGGGTGAGTGTGGTGAGTGAGTGTGTGCTGTGTGTGGTGTGTGTGGTGAGTGGGGTGAGTGTGGTGTGTGTGGTGAGTGGGGTGAGTGTGGTGAGTGAGTGTGTGCTGTGTGTGGTGTGTGTGGTGAGTGGGGTGAGTGTGGTGTGTGTGGTGAGTGGGGTGAGTGTGGTGAGTGAGTGTGTGCTGTGTGTGCTGTGTGTGCTGTGTGTGGTGAGTGGGGTGAGTGTGGTGTGTGTGGTGAGTGGGGTGAGTGTGGTGAGTGAGTGTGTGCTGTGTGTGCTGTGTGTGCTGTGTGTGGTGAGTGGGGTGAGTGTGGTGTGGTGTGGTGAGTGGGGTGAGTGTGGTGAGTGAGTGTGTGCTGTGTGTGGTGTGTGGTGGTGAGTGGGGTGAGTGTGGTGAGTGGGGTGAGTGGGGTGAGTGTGGTGAGTGGGGTGAGTGGGGTGAGTGTGGTGAGTGGGGTGAGTGGGGTGAGTGTGGTGAGTGAGTGTGGTGAGTGAGTGTGTGCTGTGTGTGGTGAGTGGGGTGAGTGTGGTGTGTGTGGTGAGTGGGGTGAGTGTGGTGAGTGAGTGTGTGCTGTGTGTGGTGAGTGTGGTGTGTGTGGTGAGTGGGGTGAGTGTGATGTGTGTGGTGAGTGTGGTGAGTGAGTGTGTGGTGAGTGTGGTGTGTGTGGTGAGTGGGGTGAGTGTGATGTGTGTGGTGAGTGGGGTGAGTGTGGTGAGTGAGTGTGTGCTGTGTGTGGTGTGTGTGGTGAGTGGGGTGAGTGTGGTGAGTGGGGTGAGTGGGGTGAGTGTGGTGAGTGGGGTGAGTGGGGTGAGTGTGGTGAGTGGGGTGAGTGGGGTGAGTGTGGTGAGTGAGTGTGGTGAGTGAGTGTGTGCTGTGTGTGGTGAGTGGGGTGAGTGTGGTGTGTGTGGTGAGTGGGGTGAGTGTGGTGAGTGAGTGTGTGCTGTGTGTGGTGAGTGTGGTGTGTGTGGTGAGTGGGGTGAGTGTGATGTGTGTGGTGAGTGGGGTGAGTGTGGTGAGTGAGTGTGTGCTGTGTGTGGTGTGTGTGGTGAGTGGGGTGAGTGTGGTGTGTGTGGTGAGTGGGGTGAGTGTGGTGTGTGTGGTGAGTGGGGTGAGTGTGGTGAGTGAGTGTGTGCTGTGTGTGGTGTGTGTGGTGAGTGGGGTGAGTGTGGTGTGTGTGGTGAGTGTGGTGAGTGAGTGTGTGCTGTGTGTGGTGTGTGTGGTGAGTGGGGTGAGTGTGGTGTGTGTGGTGAGTGGGGTGAGTGGGGTGAGTGTGTGTGTGCTGTGTGTGGTGAGTGGGGTGAGTGTGGTGTGTGTGGTGAGTGGGTGAGTGTGGTGAGTGAGTGTGTGCTGTGTGTGGTGAGTGGGGTGAGTGTAGTGTGTGGTGAGTGGGGTGAGTGTGGTGAGTGAGTGTGTGCTGTGTGTGGTGTGTGTGGTGAGTGGGGTGAGTGTGGTGTGTGGGGTGAGTGTGGTGAGTGAGTGTGTGCTGTGTGTGGTGTGTGTGGTGAGTGGGGTGAGTGTGGTGTGTGTGGTGAGTGGGGTGAGTGTGGTGAGTGAGTGGTGTGCTGTGTGTGGTGTGTGTGGTGAGTGGGGTGAGTGTGGTGTGTGTGGTGAGTGGGGTGAGTGTGGTGAGTGTGTGTGGTGAGTGGGGTGAGTGTGTGTGTGCTGTGTGGGGTGAGTGGGGTGAGTGTGGTGAGTGTGTGTGTGCTGTGTGTGGTGAGTGAGTGTGTGTATGCTGAGTCTATGGGTCTCTGTGTGCTGAGTCTATGGGTCTCTGTGTAGTGAGTATATGGGTCTCTGTGTGATGAGTCTATGGGTCTCTGTGTGATGAGTCTATGGGTCTCTGTGTGATGAGTCTATGGGTCTCTGTGTGATGAGTCTATGGGTCTCTGTGTGATGAGTCTATGGGTCTCTGTGTGATGAGTCTATGGGTCTCTGTGTGGTGAGTCTATGGGTCTCTGTGTGATGAGTCTATGGGTCTCTGTGTGATGAGTCTATGGGTCTCTGTGTGGTGAGTCTGTGGGTCTCTGTGTGATGAGTCTATGGGTCTCTGTGTGATGAGTCTATGGGTCTCTGTGTGATGAGTCTATGGGTCTCTGTGTGATGAGTCTATGGGTCTCTGTGTGACGAGTCTATGGGTCTCTGTGTGATGAATCTATGGGTCTCTGTGTGCTGAGTCTATGGGTCTCTGTATGATGAGTCTATGGGTCTCTGTGTGGTGAGTCTATGGGTCTCTGTGTGGTGAGTCTATGGGTCTCTGTGTGGTGAGTCTATGGGTCTCTGTGTGGTGAGTCTATGGGTCTCTGTGTGGTGAGTCTGTGGGTCTCTGTGAGGTGAGTCTATGGGTCTCTGTGTGGTGAGTCTATGGGTCTCTGTGTGGTGAGTCTGTGGGTCTCTGTGTGATGAGTCTGTGGGTCTCTGTGTGATGAGTCTATGGGTCTCTGTGTGATGAGTCTGTGGGTCTCTGTGTGATGAGTCTATGGGTCTCTGTGTGATGAGTCTATGGGTCTCTGTGTGGTGAGTCTGTGGGTCTCTGTGTGATGAGTCTATGGGTCTCTGTGTGGTGAGTCTGTGGGTCTCTGTGTGATGAGTCTATGGGTCTCTGTGTGATGAGTCTATGGGTCTCTGTGTGATGAGTCTGTGGGTCTCTGTGTGATGAGTCTATGGGTCTCTGTGTGATGAGTCTATGGGTCTCTGTGTGGTGAGTCTATGGGTCTCTGTGTGATGAGTCTATGGGTCTCTGTGTGATGAGTCTATGGGTCTCTGTATGATGAGTCTATGGGTCTCTGTGTGGTGAGTCTATGGGTCTCTGTGTGATGAGTCTGTGGGTCTCTGTGTGATGAGTCTATGGGTCTCTGTGTGATGAGTCTATGGGTCTCTGTGTGGTGAGTCTATGGGTCTCTGTGTGATGAGTCTATGGGTCTCTGTGTGATGAGTCTATGGGTCTCTGTATGATGAGTCTATGGGTCTCTGTGTGGTGAGTCTATGGGTCTCTGTGTGATGAGTCTATGGGTCTCTGTGTGATGAGTCTATGGGTCTCTGTATGATGAGTCTATGGGTCTCTGTGTGGTGAGTCTATGGGTCTCTGTGTGGTGAGTCTATGGGTCTCTGTGTGGTGAGTCTGTGGGTCTCTGTGTGATGAGTCTATGGGTTTCTGTGTGGTGAGTCTGTGGGTCTCTGTGTGATGAGTCTGTGGGTCTCTGTGTGATGAGTCTATGGGTCTCTGTGTGATGAGTCTATGGGTCTCTGTGTGATGAGTCTATGGGTCTCTGTGTGACGAGTCTATGGGTCTCTGTGTGATGAATCTATGGGTCTCTGTGTGATGAGTTTATGGGTCTCTGTGTGATGAGTCTATGGGTCTCTGTGTGGTGAGTCTGTGGGTCTCTGTGTGGTGAGTCTGTGGGTCTCTGTGTGATGAGTTTATGGGTCTCTGTGTGATGAATCTATGGGTCTCTGTGTGATGAGTCTATGGGTCTCTGTGTGATGAGTTTATGGGTCTCTGTGTGGTGAGTCTGTGGGTCTCTGTGTGATGAGTCTGTGGGTCTCTGTGTGATGAGTTTATGGGTCTCTGTGTGATGAGTCTATGGGTCTCTGTGTGATGAGTCTATGGGTCTCTGTGTGACGAGTCTATGGGTCTCTGTGTGATGAATCTATGGGTCTCTGTGTGCTGAGTCTATGGGTCTCTGTATGATGAGTCTATGGGTCTCTGTGTGGTGAGTCTATGGGTCTCTGTGTGGTGAGTCTATGGGTCTCTGTGTGGTGAGTCTATGGGTCTCTGTGTGGTGAGTCTATGGGTCTCTGTGTGGTGAGTCTGTGGGTCTCTGTGTGGTGAGTCTATGGGTCTCTGTGTGGTGAGTCTATGGGTCTCTGTGTGGTGAGTCTGTGGGTCTCTGTGTGATGAGTCTGTGGGTCTCTGTGTGATGAGTCTATGGGTCTCTGTGTGATGAGTCTGTGGGTCTCTGTGTGATGAGTCTATGGGTCTCTGTGTGATGAGTCTATGGGTCTCTGTGTGGTGAGTCTGTGGGTCTCTGTGTGATGAGTCTATGGGTCTCTGTGTGGTGAGTCTGTGGGTCTCTGTGTGATGAGTCTATGGGTCTCTGTGTGATGAGTCTATGGGTCTCTGTGTGATGAGTCTGTGGGTCTCTGTGTGATGAGTCTATGGGTCTCTGTGTGATGAGTCTATGGGTCTCTGTGTGGTGAGTCTATGGGTCTCTGTGTGATGAGTCTATGGGTCTCTGTGTGATGAGTCTATGGGTCTCTGTATGATGAGTCTATGGGTCTCTGTGTGGTGAGTCTATGGGTCTCTGTGTGATGAGTCTGTGGGTCTCTGTGTGATGAGTCTATGGGTCTCTGTGTGATGAGTCTATGGGTCTCTGTGTGGTGAGTCTATGGGTCTCTGTGTGATGAGTCTATGGGTCTCTGTGTGATGAGTCTATGGGTCTCTGTATGATGAGTCTATGGGTCTCTGTGTGGTGAGTCTATGGGTCTCTGTGTGATGAGTCTATGGGTCTCTGTGTGATGAGTCTATGGGTCTCTGTATGATGAGTCTATGGGTCTCTGTGTGGTGAGTCTATGGGTCTCTGTGTGGTGAGTCTATGGGTCTCTGTGTGGTGAGTCTGTGGGTCTCTGTGTGATGAGTCTATGGGTCTCTGTGTGGTGAGTCTGTGGGTCTCTGTGTGATGAGTCTATGGGTCTCTGTGTGATGAGTCTATGGGTCTCTGTGTGATGAGTCTATGGGTCTCTGTGTGATGTGTCTATGGGTCTCTGTGTGGTGAGTCTGTGGGTCTCTGTGTGATGAGTCTATGGGTCTCTGTGTGATGAGTCTGTGGGTCTCTGTGTGATGAGTCTATGGGTCTCTGTGTGATGAGTCTATGGGTCTCTGTGTGATGAGTCTATGGGTCTCTGTGTGACGAGTCTATGGGTCTCTGTGTGATGAATCTATGGGTCTCTGTGTGATGAGTTTATGGGTCTCTGTGTGATGAGTCTATGGGTCTCTGTGTGGTGAGTCTGTGGGTCTCTGTGTGGTGAGTCTGTGGGTCTCTGTGTGATGAGTTTATGGGTCTCTGTGTGGTGAGTATAGATACTACTACTGATGATACTACTACTGATGATACTACTACTGATGATACTACTACTGCTGATGCTGCTGCTGCTGATACTATTACTGCTGCTGCTGATGATGATACTACTACTGATGATACTACTACTGCTGCTGCTGATGATGATGTTACTACTACTGCTGCTGCTGATGATGATGATACTACTACTGCTGCTGCTGCTGCTGATGATGATACTATTACTGCTGCTGATGATGATACTATTACTGCTGATGATGATGATACTACTGCTGCTGATGATGATACTATTACTGCTGATGATGATGATACTACTACTACTGCTGCTGCTGATGATGATGATACGATTACTGCTGATGATGATGATGATACTACTACTGCTGCTGCTGCTGATGATGATACTACTGATGATGATGATGATGATACTGCTGCTGCTGCTGATGATGATACTACTACTACTGCTGCTGCTGCTGATGATGATACTGCTGCTGCTGCTGCTCGTGCAGGCGCTGCCTGGCACCGCAGTCGTGGTGCTTGGCGCCTTCAGCGACGGCGCCAGCGTCGTGGCGCTCTGGGGGCAGCTCGGGGCCTTCTGGAGGGAGATGGAGCGGGTCGACTCCAGCCACGGACTCACCATCATCTGTGTAGCGCAAGGTGGTGGCGGTGCTGGCGGTGCTGGCGGTGGTGGTGGCGGTGGTGTTGGTGGTGGGGGTGGGGGTGATGGTGGTGGTGGTGGTGAATGTGCTGGCGGTGGTGGCGGTGGTGGTGGTGGTGAATGTGGTGGATGTGGTGGCGGTGGTGGTGGTGGTGGTGGTGAATGTGGTAGTGGGGGTGGGGGTGATGGTGGTGGTGGTGGTGGTGAATGTGGTGGTGGTGGTGGTGGTGGTGAATGTGGTAGTGGGGTGGGGGTGATGGTGGTGGTGGTGGTGAATGTGGTAGTGGGGGTGGGGGTGATGGTGGTGGTGGTGGTGAATGTGGTGGCGGTGGTGGCGGTGGTGGTGGTGGTGAATGTGGTAGTGGGGGTGGGGGTGATGGTGGTGGTGGTGATGGTGGTGGTGGTGGTGAATGTGGTGGTGGTGGTGGTGGTGGTGGTGGTGATGATGTTGGTGATGGTGTTGATGGTGGCGGTGGTGGGGGTGGTGGTGGTGATGATGGTGTTGATGGCGGTGGTGGCGGCGGTGGTGGCGGTGGTGGTGGTGGTGAATGTGGTAGTGGGGGTGGGGGTGATGGTGGTGGTGGTGGTGAATGTGGTGGCGGTGGTGGCGGTGGTGGCGGTGGTGGTGGTGGTGAATGTGGTGGATGTGGTGGTAGTGGTGATGGTGGTGGTGGGTCAACTCCAGCCACGGACTCACCATCATCTGTGTATCGCAAGGTGCTGGCGGTGGTGGCGGTGGTGGCGGTGGTGGCGGTGGTGGTGAATGTGGTGGTGGTGGTGGTGGTGGTGGGGGTGGTGGTGGTGGTGTTGGTGGTGGTGAATGTGGTGGTGGTGGTGAATGTGGTGGTGGGAGTGGTGGTGGTGTTGGTGGTGGTGATGATGGTGGGGGTGGTGATGGTGGTGATGGTGGTGATGGTGGTGATGGTGGTGTTGTTGGTGGTGATGGTGGTGATGTTGGTGATGGTGGTGTTGTTGGTGGTTATGGTGGTGATGGTGATGTTGATGGTGATGTTGATTGTGATGTTGATGGTGTTGATGGTGGGGGTGGTGGTGGTGGTGATGATGTTGGTGATGGTGTTGATGATGGTGGTGTTGTTGGTGGTGATGGTGATGTTGATGGTTATGTTGATGGTGATGTTGATGGTGGTGATGTTGATGGTGGTGATGTTGATGGTGATGTTGATGGTGATGTTGATGGTGGTGATGTAGGGGCGATGGTGTGTCGAGCCATCCTTTCCGTGGTTCATCATCACAGAGTTCACACCTTCATCTCCCTGGGAGGTCCGCTGATGGGAATCTATGGAGGAGGTGCGGACACACACACACACAGACACACACACAGACACACACAGACACACACACACACACAGACACACACACATACATACACACAGACACACAGACACACACACACAGACACACACACAGACACACACACACAGACACACACACAGACACACACACAGACACACACACATACAGACACACGCACAGACACACACACATACATACACACACAGACACACACACACAGACACACACACACAGACACACACATACACACACAGACACACACAGACACACACACACAGACACACACAGACACACACACAGACACACACACATACATACACACAGACACACACACATACAGACACACGCACAGACACACACACATACATACACACAGACACACACACATACATACACACAGACACACAACAACAACAACAACCGCCATTCGCCACTAAGTGGCGGTGACGTCACCACGACGCTTGTGCCAGGCCAAGTGCACCTTGAGGCCACGTGAAGTGTCGAACGCCCGCTGGCAGGAGGTCACGGGGCAGACCCAGCAGGTGCCACGGGTCGACTGACCGAGATGACCGAGATGACTGGCTGATGCACCACCTGTGCCCCCTACTGTACCAACTCGCTGTGCTTTAGCCACCCGGCGCTCCGCTCGTTGTTGTGAGCGTCGCTCCTCCGCCCTCTGTTGTTGTTCGAGGGCGACTGCCTCTAACTGCCCAGTAGCGTCCTTCACGAGCCTCCTCCACTGAGGCCGATCTTGACACTTAATGATCGTGAGCAGCGGGTCAGGGACTCCAAAAGCACGAAGAACAACCCAGATCCCAGGCCTACTGATGGTATCATCGGCCTTGACCAGTTCAATGAAGCAGAGATGTAGGTCTTGTTGGAATTCCCTACACCTCTGCTGTTGCAGACGGACAGCAAATATGGCATCTGTGCAGGACCGCCCTTTCCTGAAACCGCATTGGGGCTCCGCAAGCCTCTCCTCAGCGTGCCTGGCAAGGCGATGTTGAATAATCCTTGCCAGGACCTTTCCAGGCACACTGAGGAGTGAGATGCCCCTGTAGTTGTTACAGTCTGTGCGGTCCCCCATCTTAAAGAGGGGGACCACTAGGGCATCCTTCCAATCCTGCGGAACCTATCCAGTGGCCCAGACTGTTGTTATGATGTCATATAAGGCAGTCTGCGCACAAATGCCACCCTCCCTCAGCATTTCGCTTGGGAGATCATCTCGCACAGACACTCACACACAGATACTGACAGACACAGACTCAGAGACACAGACACACAGATTCACACAGATACAGACAGACACACAGAGCACTCACACAACACACAGACTCACTCAGAGACACAGACAAAATATTCACACACAGATACACAGAGATATACTCATACAGAGAATGTGTGTCTCACCGTGTCTCTGTGTGTCTCCTTGTGTCTCCCCGTGTCTCCCCGTGTCTCACCGCGTCTCCGTGTCTCCCCGTGTCTCCTCGTGTCTCCCCGTGTCTCCCCGTGTGTCTCCCCGTGTGTCTCACCGCGTGTCCCCGTGTTTCCCCGTGTGTCTCACCGTGTCTCACCGCGTCTCCCCGTGTGTCTCCCCGTGTGTCTCCCCGCGTCTCACCGCGTCTCCCCGTGTCTCCGTGTGTGTCTCACCCTGTCTCCCCGCATCTCCCCCTATCTCCGTGTGTGTCTCCCCGCGTCTCCCCGCGTCTCACCGCGTCTCCCCGTGTCTCCCTGTGTCTCCGTGTGTGTCTCACCCTGTCTCCCCGCATCTCCCCCTATCTCCGTGTGTGTCTCCCCGTGTCTCCCCGTGTGTCTCACCGCGTCTCCCCGTGTCTCACTGTGTCTCCGTGTGTGTCTCCCCGTGTCTCCCCGTGTCTCCCCGTGTGTCTCACCGCGTCTCCCCGTGTCTCCGTGTGTGTCTCACCCTGTCTCCCCGCATCTCCCCGTGTCTCCGTGTGTGTCTCACCCTGTCTCCCCGCATCTCCCCCTATCTCCGTGCGTGTCTCCCCGTGTCTCACCATGTGTCTCCCCGTGTGTCTCCCCGTGTCTCCCCGTGTGTCTCCCCGTGTGTCTCACCGTGTCTCACCGTGTCTCCCCGTGTGTCTCCCCGTGTCTCCCCGTGTGTCTCCCCGTGTGTCTCACCGTGTCTCCGTGTGTGTCTCCCCGTGTGTCTCCCCGTGTGTCTCACCGTGTCTCCGTGTGTGTCTCCCCGTGTGTCTCCCCGTGTGTCTCCCCGTGTGTCTCCCCGTGTGTCTCCCCGTGTCTCCCCGTGTGTCTCCCCGTGTGTCTCACCGTGTCTCACCGTGTCTCCGTGTGTGTCTCCCCGTGTGTCTCCCCGTGTGTCTCAGAGCCTCTGTGGGTGCAGAGCCTCTTCCCCTGGTTGCGGTCCGTGGTCTCCGCCCTCTGCTACTGGCGTCTGGGACAGGAGGTGTCCGTTTGTAACTACTGGCACGGTACGCGTGGGGGGAGACGCGTGGGGGGAGACGCGTGGGGGGGAGACATGGGTAGAGAGACGGGGGAGACACGGGGAGACACGGGGGAGACGCGTGGGGGGAGACACAGGGGAGACACGGGGGAGACACGGGGGAGACACGGGGGAGACACGGGGGAGACACGGGGGAGACGCGGGGGAGACGCGGGGGAGACACGGGGGAGACGCGGGGGAGACGCGGGGGAGACACGGGGAGACACGGGGGAGACACGGGGGAGACGCGGGGGAGACACGGGGGAGACACGGGGGAGACGCGGGGGAGACGCGGGGGAGACACGGGGGAGACACGGGGGAGACGCGGGGGAGACACGGGGAGATGTGGGGACACAGACCCAGTGATGCATGCTCATGTCTCTCTTCTCTCCCGCCCCAGACCCAACCCAGCAGCAGCGTTACCTGCAGAAGAACCTGTTCCTGCCCATCGTCAACAACGAGACGCCTCACCGCATGGCGAACGGTGATGGACACACTCACAGACGCCATCTTGCTTCGAGGACGGGTTGCCATTTTGCTCAGGGGACAGGCGGCCATCTTGCTCAGGGGAAGGGCTGCCATCTTGCTCAGGGGAAGGGCTGCCATTTTGCTCAGGGGACAGGCGGCCATCTTGCTCAGGGGAAGGGCTGCCATTTTGCTCAGGGGACAGGCGGCCATCTTGCTCAGGGGAAGGGCTGCCATTTTGCTCAGAGGACAGGCGGCCATTTTGCTCAGGGGAAGGGCTGCCATTTTGCTCAGAGGACAGGCGGCCATCTTGCTCAGGGGAAGGGCTGCCATTTTGCTCAGAGGACAGGCGGCCATCTTGCTCAGGGGAAGGGCTGCCATTTTGCTCAGGGGACAGGCGGCCATTTTGCTCAGGGGACAGGCGGCCATTTTGCTCAGGGGACAGGCGGCCATTTTGCTCAGGGGACAGGCGGCCATCTTGCTCAGGGGACAGGCAGCCATCTTGCTCAGGGGAAGTGCTGCCATTTTGCTCAGGGGAAGGGCTGCCGTCTTTGTAAGGGGCGGGGTGCCATCTTACTCGTCAGGATTGGGAGATCGAACCCACGACCTCCCGTGTACCAGGCGATGTTGTCAACATCTCCTAGCCACTGTGATGATGATGATGAGACAGAGACGCAGACTTGGTCCCGGATCGAACCCACGACCTCCCGCGTACCAGGCGATGTTGTCAACATCTCCTAGCCACCGTGATGATGATGAGAGAGAGAGACACGCAGACTCCAAATATACAGCAGCAGGCGTCAGGGTTTGGATCGAACCCACGACCTCCCGCGTACCAGGCGAGGTAGTCAACATCTCCTGGCCACCGTGATGATGATGAGAGAGAGAGACGCAGACTCAGGGTCCGGGGTCGAACCCACGACCTCCCACGTACCAGGTGAGGTAGTCAACATCTCCTAGCCACCGTGATGATGATGAGAGAGAGAGACACGCAGACTCCAAATATACAGCAGCAGGCGTCAGGGTTTGGATCGAACCCACGACTTCCCGCGCACCAGGCGAGGTAGTCAACACCCTCCCTGCTCCCCCCTCTGCGGTGTTCAAGAGAAACTTTGTGCAGCTGAGGCGCCTGGTGCTGGTGGGAGGCTCGGGGGACGGGGAGCTGAGGCCGTGGCAGACGAGGTGAGGAGCCGCCCCCCTGGGGGCTCTCTCCACTGCTGGAGTGGTGCCGCTGGCAGTGCGGCTCGGCTGTTGATGTGGTAGTGGCGGCGGTGGTGGTGGTGGTGGTGGGGTTGGTGGTGGTGGTGGTGGTGGGTTCATTCTTTAAACGGTATGAATAGGCTGATGGTTATGATGATGGTGGTGCTGATGATATTGATGATGATGATGGTGGTGCTGATGATGATCGTGGTGCTGATAATTCTGATGACGGTGGTGCTGATGATATTGATGATGGTGATAGTGGTGGTGCTGATGATGATCGTGGTGCTGATAATTCTGATGATGGTGGTGCTGATGATATTGATGATGGTGATGATGGTGGTGCTGATGATGATGGTGATGCTGAAGATGATGGTGTTGATTATGATGATGATGGTGCTGATGATGTTGATGATGATGTTGCTGTTGCAGTTTATTTGGATTCTTTGACCGCAAGGCTTCTGCAGTTATCGACATCGTCAGTCAGCCTGTGAGAGACTCACACACACACACTTACATACACACACAACAACAACAACAACAACCGCCATTCGTCACTAAGTGGCGGTGACGTCACCACGACGCTTGTGCCAGGCCAAGTGCACCTTGAGGCCACGTGAAGTGTCGAACGCCCGCTGGCAGGAGGTCACGGGGCAGACCCAGCAGGTGCCACGGGTCGACTGACCGAGATGACCGAGATGACTGGCTGATGCACCACCTGTGCCCCCTACTGTGCCAACTTGCTGTGCTTTAGCCACCCGGCGCTCCGCTCGTTGTTGTGAGCGTCGCTCCTCCGCCCTCCGT
>WFAB01002653.1:0-29890 GCA_018977245.1 Lethenteron camtschaticum | reverse complement strand
TGGGCTCTAAGGAAAGCTGTCTTCGGGTGTGGACCAATCAACTTCAAGGACCATGTGAGACTGGGCTCTAAGGAAAGCTGTCTCTCTGGGTGTGGACCGATCAACTTCAAGGACCATGTGAGACTGGGCTCTAAGAAAGCTGTCTCGGGTGTGGACCAATCAACTTCAAGGACCATGTGAGACTAGGCTCTAAGAAAAGCTGTCTCGGGTGTGGACCAATCAACTTCAAGGACCATGTGAGACTGGGCTCTAAGAAAGCTGTCTCGGGTGTGGACCAATCAACTTCAAGGACCATGTGAGACTGGGCTCTAAGAAAAGCTGTCTCGGGTGTGGACCAATCAACTTCAAGGACCATGTGAGACTGGGCTCTAAGAAAAGCTGTCTCGGGTGTGGACCAATCAACTTCAAGGACCATGTGAGACTGGGCTCTAAGGAAAGCTGTCTCGGGTGTGGACCAATCAACTTCAAGGACCATGTGAGACTGGGCTCTAAGGAAAGCTGTCTCTCTGGGTGTGGACCAATCAACTTCAAGGACCATGTGAGACTGGGCTCTAAGAAAAGCTGTCTCGGGTGTGGACCAATCAACTTCAAGGACCATGTGAGACTGGGCTCTAAGAAAAGCTGTCTCGGGTGTGGACCAATCAACCTTCAAGGACCATGTGAGACTGGGCTCTAAGAAAAGCTGTCTCGGGTGTGGACCAATCAACTTCAAGGACCATGTGAGACTGGGCTCTAAGGAAAGCTGTCTCGGGTGTGGACCAATCAACTTCAAGGACCATGTGAGACTGGGCTCTAAGGAAAGCTGTCTCTGGGTGTGGACCAATCAACTTCAAGGACCATGTGAGACTGGGCTCTAAGAAAAGCTGTCTCGGGTGTGGACCAATCAACTTCAAGGACCATGTGAGACTGGGCTCTAAGGAAAGCTGTCTTGGGTGTGGACCAATCAACTTCAAGGACCATGTGAGACTAGGCTCTAAGAAAAGCTGTCTCTGGGTGTGGACCAATCAACTTCAAGGACCATGTGAGACTGGGCTCTAAGGAAAGCTGTCTGGGTGTGGACCAATCAACTTCAAGGACCATGTGAGACTAGGCTCTAAGGAAAGCTGTCTCGGGTGTGGACCAATCAACTTCAAGGACCATGTGAGACTGGGCTCTAAGGAAAGCTGTCTCGGGTGTGGACCAATCAACTTCAAGGACCATGTGAGACTGGGCTCTAAGGAAAGCTGTCTCGGGTGTGGACCAATCAACTTCAAGGACCATGTGAGACTGGGCTCTAAGAAAAGCTGTCTCGGGTGTGGACCAATCAACTTCAAGGACCATGTGAGACTAGGCTCTAAGAAAGCTGTCTCGGGTGTGGACCAATCAACTTCAAGGACCATGTGAGACTGGGCTCTAAGAAAAGCTGTCTCGGGTGTGGACCAATCAACTTCAAGGACCATGTGAGACTGGGCTCTAAGAAAAGCTGTCTCGGGTGTGGACCAATCAACTTCAAGGACCATGTGAGACTGGGCTCTAAGGAAAGCTGGTCTCTCTGGGGTGTGGGCCAATCAACTTCAAGGACCATGTGAGACTGGGCTCTAAGAAAAGCTGTCTCGGGTGTGGACCAATCAACTTCAAGGACCATGTGAGACTGGGCTCTAAGGAAAGCTGTCTCTCTGGGTGTGGACCAATCAACTTCAAGGACCATGTGAGACTGGGCTCTAAGAAAGCTGTCTCGGGTGTGGACCAATCAACTTCAAGGACCATGTGAGACTAGGCTCTAAGAAAAGCTGTCTCGGGTGTGGACCAATCAACTTCAAGGACCATGTGAGACTGGGCTCTAAGAAAAGCTGTCTCGGGTGTGGACCAATCAACTTCAAGGACCAGTAGTGAGACTCTGGGGCTCTAAGGAAAGCTGTTTCTCTGGGTGTGGACCAATCAACTTCAAGGACCATGTGAGACTGGGCTCTAAGAAAAGCTGTCTCGGGTGTGGACCAATCAACTTCAAGGACCATGTGAGACTGGGCTCTAAGAAAGCTGTCTCGGGTGTGGACCAATCAACTTCAAGGACCATGTGAGACTGGGCTCTAAGAAAAGCTGTCTCGGGTGTGGACCAATCAACTTCAAGGACCATGTGAGGCTAGGCTCTAAGGAAAGCTGTCTCGGGTGTGGACCAATCAACTCCAAGGACCATGTGAGACTAGGCTCTAAGGAAAGCTGTCTCGGGTGTGGACCAATCAACTTCAAGGACCATGTGAGACTAGGCTCTAAGGAAAGCTGTCTCGGGTGTGGACCAATCAACTTCAAGGACCATGTGAGACTAGGCTCTAAGGAAAGCTGTCTCGGGTGTGGACCAATCAACTTCAAGGACCATGTGAGACTGGGCTCTAAGGAAAGCTGTCTCGGGTGTGGACCAATCAACTTCAAGGACCATGTGAGACTGGGCTCTAAGGAAAGCTGTCTCGGGTGTGGACCAATCAACTTCAAGGACCATGTGAGACTGGGCTCTAAGGAAAGCTGTCTCGGGTGTGGACCAATCAACTTCAAGGACCATGTGAGACTGGGCTCTAAGGAAAGCTGTCTCGGGTGTGGACCAATCAACTTCAAGGACCATGTGAGACTGGCTCTAAGGAAAGCTGTCTCGGGTGTGGACCAATCAACTTCAAGGACCATGTGAGACTAGGCTCTAAGAAAGCTGTCTCGGGTGTGGACCAATCAACTTCAAGGACCATGTGAGACTGGGCTCTAAGAAAGCTGTCTCGGGTGTGGACCAATCAAATTCAAGGACCATGTGAGACTGGGCTCTAAGGAAAGCTGTCTCGGGTGTGGACCAATCAACTTCAAGGACCATGTGAGACTAGGCTCTAAGGAAAGCTGTCTCGGGTGTGGACCAATCAACTTCAAGGACCATGTGAGACTGGGCTCTAAGGAAAGCTGTCTCGGGTGTGGACCAATCAACTTCAAGGACCATGTGAGACTAGGCTCTAAGGAAAGCTGTCTCGGGTGTGGACCAATCAACTTCAAGGACCATGTGAGACTAGGCTCTAAGAAAAGCTGTCTCGGGTGTGGACCAATCAACTTCAAGGACCATGTGAGACTAGGCTCTAAGGAAAGCTGTCTCGGGTGTGGACCAATCAACTTCAAGGACCATGTGAGACTAGGCTCTAAGGAAAGCTGTCTCGGGTGTGGACCAATCAACTTCAAGGACCATGTGAGACTAGGCTCTAAGGAAAGCTGTCTCGGGTGTGGACCAATCAACTTCAAGGACCATGTGAGACTAGGCTCTAAGGAAAGCTGTCTCGGGTGTGGACCAATCAACTTCAAGGACCATGTGAGACTAGGCTCTAAGGAAAGCTGTCTCGGGTGTGGACCAATCAACTTCAAGGACCATGTGAGACTAGGCTCTAAGAAAAGCTGTCTCGGGTGTGGACCAATCAACTTCAAGGACCATGTGAGACTGGGCTCTAAGGAAAAGCTGTCTCGGGTGTGGACCAATCAACTTCAAGGACCATGTGAGACTGGGCTCTAAGAAAAGCTGTCTCGGGTGTGGACCAATCAACTTCAAGGACCATGTGAGACTAGGCTCTAAGAAAGCTGTCTCGGGTGTGGACCAATCAACTTCAAGGACCATGTGAGACTGGGCTCTAAGGAAAGCTGTCTCGGGTGTGGACCAATCAACTTCAAGGACCATGTGAGACTGGGCTCTAAGGAAAGCTGTCTCTCTGGGTGTGGACCAATCAACTTCAAGGACCATGTGAGACTGGGCTCTAAGAAAAGCTGTCTCGGGTGTGGACCAATCAACTTCAAGGACCATGTGAGACTGGGCTCTAAGAAAAGCTGTCTCGGGTGTGGACCAATCAACTTCAAGGACCATGTGAGACTGGGCTCTAAGAAAGCTGTCTCGGGTGTGGACCAATCAACTTCAAGGACCATGTGAGACTGGCTCTAAGGAAAGCTGTCTCGGGTGTGGACCAATCAACTTCAAGGACCATGTGAGACTGGCTCTAAGGAAAGCTGTCTCGGGTGTGGACCAATCAACTTCAAGGACCATGTGAGACTGGCTCTAAGAAAGCTGTCTCGGGTGTGGACCAATCAACTTCAAGGACCATGTGAGACTGGGCTCTAAGAAAAGCTGTCTCGGGTGTGGACCAATCAACTTCAAGGACCATGTGAGACTAGGCTCTAAGAAAAGCTGTCTTGGGTGTGGACCAATCAACTTCAAGGACCATGTGAGACTGGGCTCTAAGGAAAGCTGTCTCGGGTGTGGACCAATCAACTTCAAGGACCATGTGAGACTAGGCTCTAAGGAAAGCTGTCTCGGGTGTGGACCAATCAACTTCAAGGACCATGTGAGACTGGGCTCTAAGGAAAGCTGTCTCGGGTGTGGACCAATCAACTTCAAGGACCATGTGAGACTAGGCTCTAAGGAAAGCTGTCTCGGGTGTGGACCAATCAACTTCAAGGACCATGTGAGACTGGCTCTAAGGAAAGCTGTCTCGGGTGTGGACCAATCAACTTCAAGGACCATGTGAGACTAGGCTCTAAGAAAAGCTGTCTCGGGTGTGGACCAATCAACTTCAAGGACCATGTGAGACTAGGCTCTAAGAAAGCTGTCTCGGGTGTGGACCAATCAACTTCAAGGACCATGTGAGACTGGGCTCTAAGAAAGCTGTCTCGGGTGTGGACCAATCAACTTCAAGGACCATGTGAGACTGGGCTCTAAGGAAAGCTGTCTCGGGTGTGGACCAATCAACTTCAAGGACCATGTGAGACTGGCTCTAAGGAAAGCTGTCTCGGGTGTGGACCAATCAACTTCAAGGACCATGTGAGACTGGCTCTAAGGAAAGCTGTCTCGGGTGTGGACCAATCAACTTCAAGGACCATGTGAGACTAGGCTCTAAGAAAGCTGTCTCGGGTGTGGACCAATCAACTTCAAGGACCATGTGAGACTAGGCTCTAAGAAAAGCTGTCTCGGGTGTGGACCAATCAACTTCAAGGACCATGTGAGACTGGGCTCTAAGAAAGCTGTCTCGGGTGTGGACCAATCAACTTCAAGGACCATGTGAGACTGGCTCTAAGGAAAGCTGTCTCGGGTGTGGACCAATCAACTTCAAGGACCATGTGAGACTAGGCTCTAAGGAAAGCTGTCTCGGGTGTGGACCAATCAACTTCAAGGACCATGTGAGACTAGGCTCTAAGAAAAGCTGTCTCGGGTGTGGACCAATCAACTTCAAGGACCATGTGAGACTAGGCTCTAAGGAAAGCTGTCTCGGGTGTGGACCAATCAACTTCAAGGACCATGTGAGACTAGGCTCTAAGGAAAGCTGTCTCGGGTGTGGACCAATCAACTTCAAGGACCATGTGAGACTGGGCTCTAAGGAAAGCTGTCTCGGGTGTGGACCAATCAACTTCAAGGACCATGTGAGACTGGCTCTAAGGAAAGCTGTCTCGGGTGTGGACCAATCAACTTCAAGGACCATGTGAGACTAGGCTCTAAGGAAAGCTGTCTCGGGTGTGGACCAATCAACTTCAAGGACCATGTGAGACTGGGCTCTAAGAAAAGCTGTCTCGGGTGTGGACCAATCAACTTCAAGGACCATGTGAGACTAGGCTCTAAGAAAGCTGTCTCGGGTGTGGACCAATCAACTTCAAGGACCATGTGAGACTAGGCTCTAAGGAAAGCTGTCTCGGGTGTGGACCAATCAACTTCAAGGACCATGTGAGACTAGGCTCTAAGGAAAGCTGTCTCGGGTGTGGACCAATCAACTTCAAGGACCATGTGAGACTGGCTCTAAGGAAAGCTGTCTCGGGTGTGGACCAATCAACTTCAAGGACCATGTGAGACTAGGCTCTAAGGAAAGCTGTCTCGGGTGTGGACCAATCAACTTCAAGGACCATGTGAGACTGGGCTCTAAGGAAAGCTGTCTCGGGTGTGGACCAATCAACTTCAAGGACCATGTGAGACTGGGCTCTAAGGAAAGCTGTCTCGGGTGTGGACCAATCAACTTCAAGGACCATGTGAGACTAGGCTCTAAGAAAAGCTGTCTCGGGTGTGGACCAATCAACTTCAAGGACCATGTGAGACTAGGCTCTAAGAAAGCTGTCTCGGGTGTGGACCAATCAACTTCAAGGACCATGTGAGACTGGGCTCTAAGGAAAGCTGTCTCGGGTGTGGACCAATCAACTTCAAGGACCATGTGAGACTGGCTCTAAGGAAAGCTGTCTCGGGTGTGGACCAATCAACTTCAAGGACCATGTGAGACTGGGCTCTAAGGAAAGCTGTCTCGGGTGTGGACCAATCAACTTCAAGGACCATGTGAGACTGGGCTCTAAGGAAAGCTGTCTCGGGTGTGGACCAATCAACTTCAAGGACCATGTGAGACTGGGCTCTAAGGAAAGCTGTCTCGGGTGTGGACCAATCAACTTCAAGGACCATGTGAGACTGGGCTCTAAGGAAAGCTGTCTCGGGTGTGGACCAATCAACTTCAAGGACCATGTGAGACTGGGCTCTAAGGAAAGCTGTCTCGGGTGTGGACCAATCAACTTCAAGGACCATGTGAGACTGGCTCTAAGGAAAGCTGTCTCGGGTGTGGACCAATCAACTTCAAGGACCATGTGAGACTGGGCTCTAAGGAAAGCTGTCTCGGGTGTGGACCAATCAACTTCAAGGACCATGTGAGACTGGCTCTAAGAAAAGCTGTCTCGGGTGTGGACCAATCAACTTCAAGGACCATGTGAGACTGGCTCTAAGAAAGCTGTCTCGGGTGTGGACCAATCAACTTCAAGGACCATGTGAGACTAGGCTCTAAGGAAAGCTGTCTCGGGTGTGGACCAATCAACTTCAAGGACCATGTGAGACTGGGCTCTAAGGAAAGCTGTCTCGGGTGTGGACCAATCAACTTCAAGGACCATGTGAGACTGGGCTCTAAGGAAAGCTGTCTCGGGTGTGGACCAATCAACTTCAAGGACCATGTGAGACTGGCTCTAAGGAAAGCTGTCTCGGGTGTGGACCAATCAACTTCAAGGACCATGTGAGACTAGGCTCTAAGGAAAGCTGTCTCGGGTGTGGACCAATCAACTTCAAGGACCATGTGAGACTGGCTCTAAGGAAAGCTGTCTCGGGTGTGGACCAATCAACTTCAAGGACCATGTGAGACTAGGCTCTAAGGAAAGCTGTCTCGGGTGTGGACCAATCAACTTCAAGGACCATGTGAGACTAGGCTCTAAGAAAAGCTGTCTCGGGTGTGGACCAATCAACTTCAAGGACCATGTGAGACTAGGCTCTAAGGAAAGCTGTCTCGGGTGTGGACCAATCAACTTCAAGGACCATGTGAGACTAGGCTCTAAGGAAAGCTGTCTCGGGTGTGGACCAATCAACTTCAAGGACCATGTGAGACTAGGCTCTAAGGAAAGCTGTCTCGGGTGTGGACCAATCAACTTCAAGGACCATGTGAGACTGGGCTCTAAGGAAAGCTGTCTCGGGTGTGGACCAATCAACTTCAAGGACCATGTGAACTGGGCTCTAAGGAAAGCTGTCTCGGGTGTGGACCAATCAACTTCAAGGACCATGTGACACTAGGCTCTAAGGAAAGCTGTCTCGGGTGTGGACCAATCAACTTCAAGGACAGTGCATACATTATCAGAGTTGTATTCTTAGGTTTTTTCGGTAAAGTCACGTAGGTAAAAAAATTGAAATTAATAAAAGTAAAATAAAACAAAATAAAAATAAAAAATCACGACGTTTCGGAGGCAACACAAGCCTCCGTTTTCAGGTGGAACCGTCACAGCCACGACAGCCGTATCAAGTTAATGAGAGATCGCAAGAGCTACCACTCCGTATATATAATGGTTGAAAAGGGGAAGGGCCAGGAACGGCACACTTGTTATTAATAAGATAAGGTGAGGCTTAAAACGAAGAGTAGGCTGCATAACAAATGACTGAGCCTTTGTTATGGAGAGGAGCGGTTTGTGACTAACACCGAGCATACATAACAAAAGTGTGAAAAAAGAAAGCAAGTAAAAACTAAAACTGGTAAAACAACAAACTGGCACAGACGGAGGTTGGTCCGCGATGTCGGAGACCCGATTCACGTTCACGGGAATCCGTGACCAGGTTTTGCTTGTAGCAATTCCAGGAATTAAATAAATAAATAAATTTCATTTTAAACTTCAAACGAGTTCATGGGAAAACATTTCAGAGGCGGGCAAATATTTGCCGGGGAAAAATTATCTCCTGAAATGTATCAACACTACAGAGACAAAGATCCCCCAGGTAGCCTCTAGCAGGATGTAGGGGCAAGTGCTGTCAGGAGCGAGTAGCAGCACCTACACACAGAGACAAAGATCCCCCAGGTAGCCTCTAGCAGGCTGTAGGGGCAAGTGCTGTCAGTAGCGAGTAGCAGCACCTACACACAGAGACAAAGATCCCCCAGGTAGCCTCTAGCAGGCTGTAGGGGCAAGTGCTGTCAGTAGCGAGTAGCAGCACCTACACACACACAGACAAAGATCCCCCAGGTAGCCTCTAGCAGGCTGTAGGGGCAAGTGCTGTCAGTAGCGAGTAGCAGCACCTACACACACACAGACAAAGATCCCCCAGGTAGCCTCTAGCAGGCTGTAGGGGCAAGTGCTGTCAGTAGCGAGTAGCAGCACCTACACACAGAGACAAAGATCCCCCAGGTAGCCTCTAGCAGGCTGTAGGGGCAAGTGCTGTCAGTAGCGAGTAGCAGCACCTACACACACAGACAAAGATCCCCCAGGTAGCCTCTAGCAGGCTGTAGGGGCAAGTGCTGTCAGTAGCGAGTAGCAGCACCTACACACACAGACACAGACAAAGCTCCCCCAGGTAGCCTCTAGCAGGGCTGTACCTCCTGAATGCCACAGAGATCCAGGCGGTACCGGTCTAGCTCCCGACAGAGGAGTGGCAGCCTCTCCTTCGCAGTGAGCGTTCGAACATTCCACGTGGCCACACGAAGTGGTTTTTCGTTGTTTCTGGAGGAGCCCCGAGGGTGAAGATTCAATCTCCTGGCTCCGCCAAACGGGGTTGTGGCCAGGAGACGTCACGGACGCCTGTCCCCCCGGGGGCCTCCGGCACAAGCTTATTAGTTAGATATCTGTCGCGTCGGTTTTGTGGTCATTAAATTGAAGGCGGAGGGGTTGACCAGCCCCTCGCACCCGTCCAGAGCCCCCCGTTTGGCCGCTGTGGTGGTGGCTACAGACGCAGTGAAGGGGAATGGCAAATCCAAGTTGGCCCTCCCCCCACGGCACTGCTCACCACAGCGTTGCCGGCTGGAACCACGAGGAGATTGGGGGTAGGGGATATGCAAATTATTTTGTCAAGGCGCTCTTCCCCATCCAACCCAGCAGCTTAAATATACGCTGCCAAGCCTGGCGGTGTTTCATTCAGACGCTGTCTTCCCGACAGACCTGTTCTTCACCTGAGTACGGCTGCTTGCGTTGTGGCCGAAACGTCGTGAGAATTCTTTTTTAATGTTTTATTTTTATTATTTTATTACTTCCATTCTACGTGATGACTTTACCGAAAGAACCACGAGGAGGTAGGGGGTTGTTTTGCCGGACACCACCGCAACCACCACCGCAACCACCACCACCACCACCACAACCACCACAACCACCACAACCCACCCACCCTCAACTCGCGTTAATCATTCTCCCCGCCGAGACCCTTTAAAGAAGACGCATCGAGTCGACTGGAATGACCACACCGACCACACGCTGACCACAGGGGACACACACTGACAACACGCTAGTGTATAGTGTAGTGTATAGTGTAGTGTATAGTGTAGTGTATAGTAGTGTATAGTGTAGTGTAGTGTATAGTGTATAGTAGTGTATAGTGTAGTGTATAGTGTAGTGTATAGTGTAGTGTATAGTGTAGTGTATAGTGTAGTGTATAGTAGTGTATAGTGTAGTGTAGTGTATAGTGTATAGTAGTGTATAGTGTAGTGTATAGTGTAGTGTATAGTGTAGTGTATAGTGTAGTGTATAGTGTAGTGTATAGTAGTGTATAGTGTAGTGTATAGTAGTGTATAGTGTAGTGTATAGTAGTGTATAGTGTAGTGTATAGTGTAGTGTATAGTAGTGTATAGTGTAGTGTATAGTGTATAGTAGTGTATAGTGTATAGTAGTGTATAGTGTATAGTAGTGTATAGTGTGTAGTAGTGTATAGTAGTGAATAGTGTATAGTAGTGTGTAGTGTATAGTGTAGTGTGTAGTGTAGTGCATAGTGTAGTGTATAGTGTAGTGTATAGTAGTGGATAGTGTATAGTAGTGTATAGTGTATAGTAGTGTATAGTGTAATGTAGTGTATAGTAGTGTAGTGTATAGTGTATAGTGTAGTGTATAGTGTAGTGTATAGTGTAGTGTATAGTGTAGTGTATAGTGTAGTAGTAACAGAACAACCCCGTTGTGCCAACAGCAATGACCGCTCCCAGTGCATCTCGTGTCGACCGCCACCACCTCCACCACCACCGCCTCCACCACCTCCACCACCACCGCCTCCACCACCTCATCCTCGCAGTCGTCATCGTCTGTGTCGGCGGCCGATCTCTGCCCACGGCGTCAGCCCAAGAGGCGCAGGGAGGCCACTGCAAGTCGGAGCTGGACCACTTCATTGTGGTGCCCGCAGTGAAAGGTGACCCAGAGCCACTCCGAACTATTGAACTCACTCGCTCGCTCAGTCACTCGCTCAGCCACTCACTCGCTCGCTCGCTCAGTCACTCGCTCAGCCACTCAGTCGCTCAGTCACTCACTCAGCCACTCACTCAGCCACTCACTCAGCCACTCGCTCGCTCAGTCACTCACTCGCTCGCTCAGCCACTCACTCAGCCACTCACTCACTCAGCCACTCACTCAGTCAGCCACTCACTCACTCGCTCGCTCGCTCAGCCACTCGCTCGTTCAGTCACTCACTCGCTCGCTCAGCCACTCACTCAGCCACTCACTCACTCAGCCACTCGCTCACTCAGCCACTCGCTCTCTCAGCCACTCGCTCACTCAGCCACTCGCTCACTCAGCCACTCGCTCACTCGCTCGCTCACTCGCTCAGCCACTCACTCACTCAGCCACTCGCTCACTCAGCCACTCGCTCACTCAGCCACTCACTCACTCTCTCGCTCAATCACTCGCTCGCTCACCCACTCACTCTCTCACTCACTCTCTCACCCACTCGCTCACTCAGCCACTCACTCACTCAGCCACTCAGCCACTCACTCAGCCACTCAGCCACTCACTCAGCCACTCACTCACTCAGCCACTCACTCACTCAGCCACTCACTCACCACTCACTCACTGTCTCGCTCAGTCACTCGCTCAGCCGCTCATTCGCTCAGCCACTCACTCACTCAGCCACTCAGTCACTCAGCCACTCGCTCACTCAGCCACTCACTCACTCAGCCACTCACTCACTCAGCCACTCACTCACTCAGCCACTCACTCACCACTCACTCACTGTCTCGCTCAGTCACTCGCTCAGCCGCTCATTCGCTCAGCCACTCACTCACTCAGCCACTCAGTCACTCAGCCACTCGCTCACTCAGCCACTCACTCACTCAGCCACTCACTCACTCAGCCACTCAGTCACTCAGACAATCAGTCACTCTCGCTCACTCACTCACTCTCTCACTCACTCGCTCGCTCACCCACTCAGCCACTCTCTCACCCACTCACTCGCTCACTCACCGACTCACTCACCCACTCACTCACTCGCCCACTCACCCACTCGCCCACTCACCCACTCGCTCACTCTCTCGCTCACTCCTCACCCACTCACCACCCACTAACTCACTCACCCACTCACCCACCCACTCACCCACTCACTCACTCACTCACCCACTCACCCACTCGCTCACTCACTCACTCACCCACTCACTCACCCACTCACTGTTTCACTCACTCTCTCACCCACTCACTCCACCCACTCACTCACCCAGAGCGCTCTGCCTACTGAACTCTCTCACTCACCCTCCAGCCTCCACCTGTTCAGCATCCACATTCACCTGCTGTGGGTGGGGGGGGGGTCCAGGGGGGGGTCCCTTGGGTCTCAGGGTCACTGTCTCACCCCCTCCCCTCTGTTGTGTGTCCCACCGCCACCCCCACCACCACCACCACCACCACCCCCACCACCACCATCACCGCCACCACCACCGCCACCACCGCCACCACCCCCACCACCGCCATCACCACCCCACCACCACCACCACCACCGCCACCACCACCAACACCATCACCACCACCACCACCACCATCTCCACCACCATCACCACCATCACCATCATCACCACCACCACCACCATCACCACTACCACCACCACAACCGCCACCAACACCATCACCACCACCGCCATCACCACCCCACCACCGCCACCACCACCGCCACCACCACCACCATCACCACCACCCCCACCACCACCACCACCACCACCCCCACCACCACCACCACCACCCCCACCACCACCACCCCCACCACCACCACCATCACCACCCCCACCACCACCACCACCGCCGCCACCACCGCCACCACCACCCCCACCACCACCACCATCACCACCACCCCCGCCACCACCGTCACCACCCCCACCACCACCACCACCACCCCACCACCATCACCACCGCCACCACCACCACCACCGCCACCACCGCCATCACCACCACCACCACCACCGCCACCACCACCACCACCGCCACCACCGCCACCACCACCACCACCACCACCACCGCCACCACCGCCACCACCGCCACCCCCACCACCGCCCCCACCACCGCCACCACCACCGCCACCGCCACCACCACCGCCACCACCACCGCCACCACCGCCGCCACCACCACCACCATCACCACCACCACCACCCCCACCCCCACCACCACCGCCACCACCACCGCCACCACCGCCGCCACCACCATTACCATCACCACCCCCACCCTATCCAGGTCTGGATGGAGCCAAGGGCGACAGAGGGGATCTGGGTCCACCTGGCAAAGCGGGACCACCCGGTCCAGCAGGTGACTCTCTCTCACTACACACAACTACACATTACTATACATTATACACTACACTACTACACACTACATTATACACTACACACAAGTACACTACATTACTATACACTATACACTACATTATACACGACACACTATACACACTATATTATACACTACATTATACACTATACACTACACTACACACTACATTACTATACACTACTATACACTATACACTACACTATACACTACTATACACTATACACTACACTATAAACTACTATACACTATACACTACACTATACACTACTATACACTACTATACACTATACACTACTATACACTACTATACACTATACACTACTATACACTATACACTACTATACACTACACTACTATACACTACACTATAGTGTAGTGTAGCGTGTAGTTTCACCAGGCGACAGCCAGTATACACCACTCTACTCTCATGCTGTGGCGTGACCCCGTGACCCCATGACCCCGTGACCCTGTGACCCCGTGACCCCCCCAGGACTAAAGGGCGATGTGGGAGCAAGCGGACACTCGGGAGCTAAAGGGGACAAAGGTAAATGGATCGGGGGGGGGGGGGAGACTTCGCTATGTCGTCGATGACGAATCGGCACTCACCACCGTACCGCTCACCACCGCACCACTCACCACCGCACCACTCACCACCGCACCACTCACCACCGTACCACTCGCCACGGCACCACTCACCACCGTACCACTCACCACCGCACCACTCACCACCGCACCACTCACCACCGTACCACTCACCACTGCACCGCTCACCACCGTACCACTCACCACCGCACCACTCACCACTGTACCACTCACCACCGTACCACTCACCACGGCGCCACTCACCACCGCACCACTCACCACCGTACCACTCACCACCGTACCACTCACCACCGTACCACTCACCACTGTACCACTCACCACCGTACCACTCACCACTGTACCACTCACCACCGTACCACTCACCACCGCACCACTCACCACCGTACCACTCACCACCGTACCACTCACCACCGTACCACTCACCACCGTACCACTCACCACGGCACCACTCACCACCGTACCGCTCACCACCATACCACTCACCACTGTACCACTCACCACCGTACCACTCACCACCGCACCACTCACCACCGTACCGCTCACCACCGTACCACTCACCACCGTACCACTCACCACCGTACCACTCACCACCGCACCACTCACCACCGTACCACTCACCACCGTACCACTCACCACCGTACCACTCACCACCGTACCGCTCACCACCGTACCACTCACCACCGCACCACTCACCACCGTACCGCTCACCACCGTACCACTCACCACCGCACCACTCACCACCGCACCACTCACCACGGCGCCACTCACCACCGCACCACTCACCACCGTACCACTCGCCACCGTACCACTCGCCACCGTACCGCTCACCACCGTACCACTCGCCACCGTACCACTCACCACCGTACCACTCACCACCGTACCGCTCACCACCGTACCACTCACCACTGTACCACTCACCACGGCACCGCTCACCACGGCACCACTCACCACCGCACCACTCACCACCGTACCACTCACCACCGTACCACTCACCACCGTACCGCTCACCACCGTACCACTCACCACCGTACCACTCACCACCGTACCGCTCACCACGGCACCACTCACCACCGTACCACTCACCACCGTACCACTCACCACCGTACCGCTCACCACCGTACCACTCACCACCGTACCACTCACCACCGTACCACTCACCACCGCACCACTCACCACCGTACCACTCACCACCGTACCACTCACCACCGTACCACTCACCACCGTACCACTCACCACGGCACCGCTCACCACGGCACCACTCACCACCGCACCACTCACCACCGTACCACTCACCACCGTACCACTCACCACCGTACCGCTCACCACCGTACCACTCACCACCGTACCACTCACCACCGTACCGCTCACCACCGTACCACTCACCACCGTACCACTCACCACCGTACCGCTCACCACCGCACCACTCACCACCGTACCACTCACCACCGTACCACTCACCACCGTACCACTCACCACCACACCACTCACCACCACTCACCACCGCACCACTCACCACCGCACCACTCACCACCGCACCACTCACCACCGCACCACTCACCACCGCACCACTCACCACCGTACCACTCACCACCGTACCACTCACCACCGCACCACTCACCACCGTACCACTCACCACCGTACCGCTCACCACCGTACCACTCACCACTGTACCACTCACCACCGTACCACTCACCACCGTACCACTCACCACCGCACCACTCACCACCGTACCGCTCACCACCGTACCACTCACCACCGTACCACTCGCCACCGTACCACTCGCCACCGTACCACTCGCCACCGTACCGCTCACCACCGTACCACTCACCACCGTACCACTCGCCACCGTACCGCTCGCCACCGTACCGCTCACCACCGTACCACTCGCCACCGTACCACTCACCACGGCGCCACTCACCACCGTACCGCTCACCACCGTACCGCTCACCACGGCACCGCTCACCACCCGTTCACCGGCTTGACCGTGCCCCTCTGCTGCTCCGTTTGCCGCGGGGGGTGGGAGGGTGGGGGCGCGTGACGGTGGCCGGGAGGTTGTCGTTCCCCTCCCGGCTATGATTACAGCAGTACATACTGACTGTGGTGGTACCTGCTATGATTACAGCAGTGTATACTGACTGTGGTGGTACCTGCTATGATTACAGCAGTACATACTGCTGTGGTGGTACCTGCTATGATTACAGCAGTACATACTGCTGTGGTGGTACCTGCTATGATTACAGCAGTGCATACTGACTGTGGTGGTACCTGCTATGATTACAGCAGTGCATACTGACTGTGGTGGCACCTGCTATGATTACAGCAGTACATACTGACTGTGGTGGTACCTGCTATGATTACAGCAGTGCATACTGACTGTGGTACCTGCTATGATTACAGCAGTGCATACTGACTGTGGTGGTACCTGCTATGATTACAGCAGTACATACTGACTGTGGTGGTACCTGCTATGATTACAGCAGTACATACTGACTGTGGTAGTATCTGCTATGATTACAGCAGTACATACTGACTGTGGTGGTACCTGCTATGATTACAGCAGTACATACTGACTGTGGTGGTACCTGCTGTGATTACAGCAGTACATACTGACTGTGGTGGTACCTGCTATGATTACAGCAGTACATACTGACTGTGGTGGTACCTGCTATGATTACAGCAGTACATACTGACTGTGGTGGTACCTGCTATGATGACAGCAGTACATACTGACTGTGATGGTACCTGCTATGATTACAGCAGTGCATACTGACTGGTGGTACCTGCTATGATTACAGCAGTACATACTGACTGTGGTGGTACCTGCTATGATTACAGCAGTGCATACTGACTGTGGTGGTACCTGCTATGATTACAGCAGTGCATACTGACTGTGGTGGTACCTGCTATGATTACAGCAGTACATACTGACTGTGGTGGTACCTGCTATGATTACAGCAGTACATACTGACTGTGGTGGTACCTGCTATGATTACAGCAGTGCATACTGACTGTGGTGGTACCTGCTATGATTACAGCAGTGCATACTGACTGTGGTGGTACCTGCTATGATTACAGCAGTGCATACTGACTGTGGTGGTACCTGCTATGATTACAGCAGTACATACTGACTGTGGTGGTACCTGCTATGATTACAGCAGTACATACTGACTGTGGTGGTACCTGCTATGATTACAGCAGTGCATACTGACTGTGGTGGTACCTGCTATGATTACAGCAGTACATACTGACTGGTGGTACCTGCTATGATTACAGCAGTGCATACTGACTGTGGTGGTACCTGCTATGATTACAGCAGTGCATACTGACTGTGATGGTACCTGCTATGATTACAGCAGTGCACACTGACTGTGGTGGTACCTGCTATGATCACAGTAGTACATACTGACTGTGGTGGCACCTGCTATGATTACAGTAGTGCATACTGACTGTGGTGGCACCTGCTATGATCACAGTAGTGCATACTGACTGTGGTGGTACCTGCTATGATTACAGCAGTGCATACTGCTGTGGTGGTACCTGCTATGATTACAGCAGTGCATACTGACTGTGGTGGTACCTGCTATGACTACAGCAGTACATACTGACTGTGGTGGTACCTGCTATGATTACAGCAGTGCATACTGCTGTGGTGGTACCTGCTATGATTACAGCAGTGCATACTGTGGAGGAGATCCTGCCGCTCCTCTGTCAGGAGCTGGACCGGTACCACCTGGACATCTTTAGATTACAGGAGGTCCGGTAGACCAGTCCTGGTGTGTGTGTGTAGGGGAGAGGCTGCCGCTCCTCCGTCGGGAGCTGGACCGGTACCGCCTGGACATCTTTAGATTACAGGAGGTCCGGTAGACCAGTCTTGGTGTTTGTGTGTAGAGGAGAGATGCTGCCGCTCCTCTGTCAGGAGCTGGACCGGTACCTCCTGGACATCTTGAGATTACAGGAGGTCCGGTAGACCAGTCCTGGTGTGTGTGTGTAGGGGAGAGGCTGCCGCTCCTCCGTCGGGAGCTGGACCGGTACCGCCTGGACATCTTTAGATTAGAGGAGGTCCGGTAGACCAGTCCTGGTGTTTGTGTGTAGGGGAGAGGCTGCCGCTCCTCTGTCGGGAGCTGGACCGGTACCGCCTGGACATCTTTAGATTAGAGGAGGTCCGTTAGACCAGTCCTGGTGTTTGTCTGTAGGGGAGAGGCTGCCGCTCTTCTGTCGGGAGCTGGACCGGTACTGCCTGGACATCTTGAGATTACAGGAGGTCTGGTAGACCAGTCGTGGTGTTTGTGCGTGTGTAGGGGAGAGGCTGCCGCTCCTACGTCGGGAGCTGAACCGGTACCTCCCGGTTGGCGCGTCTTTCTTTCCACGCGTGACAGTTCATCCCTCGTTTGTCTTTCCCCCTTCTACCCCCCCCCCCACCACCACCCTACCCACCACCGGCCCCCGTCAGGAGATGCGTGCGTCTGCGACGAGGCCGAGAAGCAGCTGGCAGCGCTTCAGAAGCAAGTCGACCGCCTGAAGTCGATCTTCGCGGTGGCGGCGAGCAAAGGTTTGCGGACGAGCGCCCCCTTCCCGATCCGGCGGCCTCCCTCGCCGAATCGAACTCCGTGATCCGGAGCTGAGCTCATAAGCGACGGCGATTGGCTCCGCGAAAAAATGGTGGTGAAGTGATTCGGTCATCCCCCACACCCTCCTCCCTCCCTCCGCCAAACCCTCCCCCATCCCACCGAAAAGAATCCGGCAAGGTGCACCAGCTGGCGCGGGCGAAGCTGACGTACGCGGACGCCCGCCGGCACTGCCGGGGCCTCGGCGGGGAGCTAGCGGCGCCGCGATCCGCGTCCGACAACGAGGCCTTGCGGCTGGTGGTGCCCGCGGGCGAGTACGCCTACATCGGGGTCGACGACACGGGGCGAGAGGGCACCTTCACGTACGCCGCCGGCGGCGGCGGCCCGCTCGGCTACAACAACTGGAACGCCGGGGAACCCAACAACGCGGGGGGCGATGAGGATTGCGCCGTCATCGTCGCCAACGGGGGGAAGTGGAACGACGTTCGCTGCTCCCGCGAGTGCCACTTTGTCTGCGAGCTGCCGCTCTGAGCCCCTTCGTCGTGCTAGTAACCCCTCGACAGAGCGGTCTCGTGTGGGTCTCTCTCCCGGCTCTCTCTCTCATCTCTCTTGCTCTCTCCCGTCTCTCTCTCTCCCATCTCTCTCGTCTCTCTCCCGTCTCTCTCTCTCTCTTACCCTCTCTTTTTTTAAAACGATCAGAGGAATCAAGAAGATGCTCGGTGTAGTCGGCACTTAGCTTCGTTCATCATTTCGTTAAAAAAATGTTTACTTATCTTTATGTAAAACCCCCACCTCTCGCTCACTCTCTCGCTCTATCTCTCGCTCTCTCTCTCGCTCGCTCGCTCTCTCGCTAACTCTCTCGCTCATTCTCTCGCTCTCTCTCTCGCTCGCTCGCTCTCTCGCTCGCCCTCTCGCTCGCCCTCTCGCTCGCCCTCTCGCTCGCTCTCTAGCTCGCTCTCTAGCTCGCTCTCTCGCTCTCTCGCTCGCTCTCTCTCTCGCTCTCTCTCTCGCTCGCTCTTTCGCTCTCTCGCTCACTCTCTCGCTCTCTCGCTCACTCTCTCGCTCACTCTCTCGCTCACTCTCTCGCTCACTTTCTCGCTCACTCTCTCGCTCACTCTCTCGCTCACTCTCTCGCTCTCTCTCTCTCCCATCTCTCTCTCTCCCGTTTCTCTCGTCTCTCTCCCGTCTCTCTCTCTCCCGTCTCTCTCTTTTTTTTAAAACGATCAGAGGAATCAAGAAGATGCTCGGTGTAGTCGGCACTTTGCTTCGTTCATCATTTAGTAAAACATTTTTACTTATCTTTATGTAAAACCCCCACCTCTCGCTCACTCTCTCGCTTGCTCTCTCACGTTCTGTAGATGTAGATGCCACTGGTTCTTCACGTTCTGTAGATGTAGATGCCACTGGTTCTTCACGTTCTGCAGATGTAGATGCCACTGGTTCTTCACGTTCTACAGATGTAGATGCCACTGGTTCTTCACGTTCTGCAGATGTAGATGCCACTGGTTCTTTACGTTCTGCAGATGTAGATGCCACTGGTTCTTCACGTTCTGTAGATGTAGATGCCACTGGTTCTTCACGTTCTGTAGATGTAGATGCCACTGGTTCTTCACGTTCTGCAGATGTAGATGCCACTGGTTCTTCACGTTCTACAGATGTAGATGCCACTGGTTCTTCACGTTCTGCAGATGTAGATGCCACTGGTTCTTTACGTTCTGCAGATGTAGATGCCACTGGTTCTTCACGTTCTACAGATGTAGATGCCACTGGTTCTTAACGTTCTGCAGATGTAGATGCCACTGGTTCTTTACGTTCTGCAGATGTAGATGCCACTGGTTCTTCACGTTCTGTAGATGTAGATGCCACTGGTTCTTCACGTTCTGTAGATGTAGATGCCACTGGTTCTTCACGTTCTGTAGATGTAGATGCCACTGGTTCTTCACGTTCTGTAGATGTAGATGCCACTGGTTCTTCACGTTCTGTAGATGTAGATGCCACTGGTTCTTCACGTTCTGCAGATGTAGATGCCACTGGTTCTTCACGTTCTACAGATGTAGATGCCACTGGTTCTTCACGTTCTGCAGATATAGATGCCACTGGTTCTTTACGTTCTGCAGATGTAGATGCCACTGGTTCTTCACGTTCTACAGATGTAGATGCCACTGGTTCTTCACGTTCTGCAGATGTAGATGCCACTGGTTCTTTACGTTCTGCAGATGTAGATGCCACTGGTTCTTCACGTTCTGTAGATGTAGTTGCCACTGGTTCTGTAGATGTAGATGCCACTGGTTCTTCACGTTCTGTAGATGTAGTTGCCACTGGTTCTGCAGATGTAGATGCCACTGGTTCTTAACGTTCTGCAGATGTAGATGCCACTGGTTCTTTACGTTCTGCAGATGTAGATGCCACTGGTTCTTCACGTTCTACAGATGTAGATGCCACTGGTTCTTTACGTTCTGCAGATGTAGATGCCACTGGTTCTTAACGTTCTACAGATGTAGATGCCACTGGTTCTTTACGTTCTGCAGATGTAGATGCCACTGGTTCTTCACGTTCTGCAGATGTAGTTGCCACTGGTTCTTTACGTTCTGCAGATGTAGATGCCACTGGTTCTTTACGTTCTGCAGATGTAGATGCCACTGGTTCTTCACGTTCTGCAGATGTAGATGCCACTGGTTCTTTACGTTCTGCAGATGTAGATGCCACTGGTTCTTCACGTTCTGCAGATGTAGTTGCCACTGGTTCTTCACGTTCTGTAGATGTAGATGCCACTGGTTGTTCTGCTCGCTGAGTATTTACTCCGGGCCGCACGGGGTTTTCTTCAGACGCACCGTTAATAAAACTTCGGATCAGGAGATCGATGCGGTGTGATTTCTGTGTGTGTGTGTGTGGGTCAACCTCGGCGTGGTGTCTGTGATTTGTGAGTGGAGCGACTGCGCGCGGGGCTGGGTGCGTGAGAGAGCGAGCGCGGGGTTGGTGTGTGAGGTGCGCTTCTACTACTATCCAGTGGCGGCTCCTGCAAAATCTCTCAGGGGGGGCAAATGTCTGGATGATTGATAAGGATAAGGTCCACCCATGCAATGGATAAATTAACAGCTTAAGCATGTAAAGGCAACTTCATCACTTTAATATTAATGAAAAATAAAGTGACTCTTACAATACATCTTGTTTGTTTCTATACTCACTATTAATACAATCCACTCAAGTTTATTTTATTAAAGATTCCACTAGGTGGCCACAAATTATATTGTTGGATGAAACGTGCTTACGTATGATGACGTAAGCACTTTAGTGCGAGCCCTTCCGGAAGCCGTAGAGAATGCATTGCAGCGCCCCCGTTAGAAAAAAAGCATCTTTGAAAGTAAGTCTATGGGGCCACTCGGGGCGAATCTCAGCCGGAGTGAAATCGCCCAAAAGAGGCGGTACTCCACAGAACGTGACATGACGCTGATTGGACTATATCCAGAGGCACAGTGACGGCTAGTGTGACTCTGTGGTTCAATGACATTGGTGGTGCGTCGCCCAATCGCCCTAATGAAGAAACCGCCCCTGCTACTATCTATACGGCCGTCATTGTTCACGCTGCGTTGACGCAGGAGTTGGAGACGCTGCTGCTGAGACTGGAGCGTGCCACTAAGAGGTGGGGCCTTACCATCAGCCCCACCAAAACTAAGCACCTGCCTGGGTATTTTGTACCATCGGGCACTCCACCCCCACAACTCCCAATTGGTGATGGGGCAGTTGTGGAGAGAGTGGAGAGTTTCCCATACCTGGGCTACTCGCTACCCGCTACTAACAGCACTTGCCCCTAAAGCCTGCTGGAGGCTACACGGGGGATCTTTGTCTCTGTGTTTAGGTGCTGCTACTCGCTACTAACGACAGCACTTGCCCCTACAGCCTGCTAGAGGCTACACGGGGGATCTTGGTCTCTGTGTTTAGGTGCTGCTACTCGCTACTAACGACATCACTTGCCCCTACAGCCTGCTAGATGCTACCTGGGGGATCTTTGTATGTGTGTGTAGGTGCTGCTACTCGCTACTAACAGCACTTGCCCCTACAGCCTGCTAGAGGCTACCTGGGGGATCTTTGTCTTTGTAGTGTTGATACATTTCAGGAGATAATTTTTCTCCGACAAATATTTACCCGCCTCTGAAATGTTTTCCCATGAACCCGTTTGAGGTTAAAAAAAAAAGTTTTATTTCAATTACTGGAATTGCTACAAGCAAAACCCGGTCACCAATTCACAGAAAAGTCTGTGCCAGTAGTATATAGTGTAGTGTATAGTGTAGTGTATAGTGTAGTGTATAGTGTAGTGTATAGTGTAGTAGTGTATAGTGTAGTGTATAGTGGAGTGTATAGTGTAGTGTATAGTAGTGTATAGTGTAGTGTATAGTAGTGTATAGTAGTGGAGTGTATAGTGATGTGTATAGTGTAGTGTTGTATATAGTAGTGTAGTGTGTAGTGTAGTGTATAGTGTAGTGTATACTGTAGTGTATAGTGTAGTGTTGTATATAGTAGTGTAGTGTATAGTGTAGTGTGTAGTAGTATAGTGTATAGTAGTGTAGTGTATAGTAGTGTAGTGTATAGTGTAGTGTATAGTAGTGTAGTGTATAGTGTAGTGTATAGTGTAGTGTATAGTGTAGTGTTGTATATAGTAGTGTAGTGTGTAGTGTAGTGTATAGTGTAGTGTATAGTGTAGTGTATAGTGTAGTGTTGTATATAGTAGTGTAGTGTATAGTGTAGTGTATAGTAGTATAGTGTATAGTAGTGTAGTGTATAGTAGTGTAGTGTATAGTGTAGTGTATAGTAGTGTAGTGTATAGTGTAGTGTATAGTGTAGTGTATAGTGTAGTGTTGTATATAGTAGTGTAGTGTGTAGTGTATAGTGTAGTGTATAGTGTAGTGTATAGTGTAGTGTTGTATATAGTAGTGTAGTGTATAGTGTAGTGTATAGTAGTATAGTGTATAGTAGTGTAGTGTATAGTAGTGTAGTGTATAGTGTAGTGTATAGTAGTGTAGTGTATAGTGTAGTGTATAGTGTAGTGTATAGTGTAGTGTTGTATATAGTAGTGTAGTGTGTAGTATATAGTAGTGTATAGTGTAGTGTATAGTGTAGTGTACAGTAGTGTATAGTAGTGTATAGTAGTGTATAGTGTAGTGTATAGTGTAGTGTATAGTAGTGTAGTGTATAGTGTAGTGTATAGTGTAGTGTATAGTGTAGTGTTGTATATAGTAGTGTAGTGTGTAGTATATAGTAGTGTATAGTGTAGTGTACAGTAGTGTAGTAGTGTATAGTGCAGTGTATAGTAGTGGAGTGTATAGTGTAGTGTATAGTAGTGTAGTGTATAGTAGTGTATAGTAGTGTATAGTATAGTGTATAGTGTAGTGTATAGTAGTGTATAGTGTAGTGTATAGTGTAGTGTATAGTGTAGTAGTGTATAGTGTAGTGTATAGTAGTGTATAGTGTAGTGTATAGTGTAGTGTATAGTAGTGTATAGTGTAGTGTATAGTGTAGTGTATAGTAATGTATAGTGTAGTGTATAGTGTAGTAGTGTATAGTGTAGTGTATAGTGTAGTAGTGTATAGTGTATGTAGTGTATAGTAGTGTATAGTGTAGTGTATAGTAGTGTATAGTGTAGTGTATAGTGTAGTGTATAGTAGTGTATAGTGTAGTGTATAGTAGTGTATAGTAGTGTATAGTAGTGTATAGTGTAGTGTATATGTAGTGTATAGTAGTGTATAGTAGTGTATAGTGTAGTGTATAGTGTAGTAGTGTATAGTGTAGTGTATAGTGTAGTGTATAGTAGTGTATAGTAGTGTATAGTGTAGTGTATAGTGTAGTAGTGTATAGTGTAGTGTATAGTGTAGTGTATAGTAGTGTATAGTGTAGTGTATAGTGTAGTAGTGTATAGTAGTGTATAGTGTAGTGTATAGTGTAGTAGTGTATAGTGTAGTGTATAGTGTAGTGTATAGTGTAGTGTATAGTGTAGTGTATAGTAGTGTATAGTATTGTATAGTGTAGTGTATAGTGTAGTGTATAGTGTAGTAGTGTATAGTGTAGTGTATAGTATTGTATAGTGTAGTGTATAGTGTATTGTATAGTGTAGTATACTAGTATAGCACTAGTGTATAGTGTAGTGTATAGTGTAGTGTATAGTAGTGTATAGTGTAGTGTATAGTGTAGTGTATAGTGTAGTGTATAGTATTGTATAGTGTAGTGTATAGTGTATTGTATAGTGTAGTATACTAGTATAGCACTAGTGTATAGTGTAGTGTGTAGTGTATAGTGTAGTGTATAGTGTAGTGTATAGTAGTGTATAGTAGTGTATAGTATTGTATAGTGTAGTGTATAGTGTAGTGTATAGTGTTGTATAGTGTAGTGTATAGTGTAGTGTATAGTGTAGTGTATAGTGTAGTGTATAGTGTAGTGTATAGTGTAGTGTATAGTAGTGTATAGTGTAGTGTATAGTGTAGTGTATAGTGTAGTGTATAGTGTAGTGTATAGTAGTGTATAGTATTGTATAGTGTAGTGTATAGTGTAGTGTATAGTGTAGTGTATAGTGTAGTAGTGTATAGTGTAGTGTATAGTATTGTATAGTGTAGTGTATAGTGTATTGTATAGTGTAGTATACTAGTATAGCACTAGTGTATAGTGTAGTGTATAGTGTAGTGTATAGTGTAGTGTATAGTAGTGTATAGTGTAGTGTATAGTAGTGTATAGTATTGTATAGTGTAGTGTATAGTAGTGTATAGTAGTGTATAGTGTAGTGTATAGTAGTGTATAGTGTAGTGTATAGTAGTGTATAGTAGTGTATAGTGTAGTGTATAGTGTAGTGTATAGTAGTGTATAGTGTAGTGTATAGTAGTGTATAGTGTAGTGTGTGTGTGTTGACGCCCACCTCCTCCTCCTCCACTTCTCGCCGCCCCCCCCCCCCCCGATCGGGTGACCGGCCCCCCCAAGAACCAGCGCTGAGTGACACGTCAAAGTGGCTGGCTCACAACCACCCAGAGTTACCCCACACTCACCCCCCACGTACACCACCACGACTCACGCGGAGGTGGCTACGTGCACGCGCGTGTCCGTGCAGGTGCACGTCGCTTGCCAGCGCTAGCCGTTTGAATATGCACGAGCCCCTCCCCACTCCAGTGGGTCGGACTTAATCCGCTGTGCAAACAGATGCGATTGCTAGCGGCAAGGGTGACGACTGGGACACGTCTTGGAGTTGACGCTATTTTCTACCGCTTAAAGCGCTCCGTGCAAACACGCACGCGAGCGTAAGCAGCCGGAACAATGACGGCCGTATAGATGGTAGTAGAAGCGCACCTCACACACCAACCCCGCGCTCGCTCTCTCACGCACCCAGCCCGCGCGCAGTCGCTCCACTCACAAATCACAGACACCACGCCGAGGTTCACCCACACACACACACAGAAATCACACCGCACCGATCTCCTGATCCCAAGTTTATTAACGGCACGTCTGAAGAAAACCCCGTGCGACCCGGAGTAAATACTCAGCAAGCAGAAGAACCAGTGGCATCTACATCTATAGAAAGTGAAGAATCAGTGGCATCTACATCTACAGAACGTGAAGAACCAGTGGCATCTACATCTGCAGAACGTGAAGAACCAGTGGCATCTACATCTACAGAACGTGAAGAACCAGTGGCATCTTCATCTGCAGAACGTGAAGAACCAGTGGCATCTACATCTGGAGAACGTGAAGAACCAGTGGCATCTACATCTGCAGAACGTGAAGATCCAGTGGCATCTACATCTACAGAACGTGAAGAACCAGTGGCATCTACATCTGCAGAACGTGAAGAACCAGTGGCATCTACATCTACAGAACGTGAAGAACCAGTGGCATCTACATCTGCAGAACGTGAAGAACCAGTGGCATCTACAGAACATGAATAACCAGTGGCATCTACATCTACAGAACGTGAAGAACCAGTGGCATCTACATCTATAGAAAGTGAAGAATCAGTGGCATCTACATCTACAGAACGTGAAGAACCAGTGGCATCTACATCTGCAGAACGTGAAGAACCAGTGGCATCTACATCTACAGAACGTGAAGAACCAGTGGCATCTACATCTGCAGAACGTGAAGAACCAGTGGCATCTACATCTGCAGAACGTGAAGAACCAGTGGCATCTACATCCACAGAACGTGAAGAACCAGTGGCATCTACATCTGCAGAACATGAAGAACCAGTGGCATCTACATCTACAGAACGTGAAGAACCAGTGGCATCTACATCTGCAGAACGTGAAGAACCAGTGGCATCTACAGAACATGAAGAACCAGTGGCATCTACATCTACAGAACGTGAAGAACCAGTGGCATCTACATCTGCAGAACGTGAAGAACCAGTGGCATCTACATCCACAGAACGTGAAGAACCAGTGGCATCTACATCTGCAGAACATGAAGAACCAGTGGCATCTACATCTACAGAACGGGAAGAACCAGTGGCATCTACATCTACAGAACGTGAAGAACCAGTGGCATCTACATCTGCAGAACGTGAAGAACCAGTGGCATCTACAGAACATGAAGAACCAGTGGCATCTACATCTACAGAACGTGAAGAACCAGTGGCATCTACATCTATAGAAAGTGAAGAATCAGTGGCATCTACATCTGCAGAACGTGAAGAACCAGTGGCATCTACATCTGCAGAACGTGAAAAACCAGTGGCATCTACATCTGCAGAACGTGAAGAACCAGTGGCATCTACATCTACAGAACATGAAGAACCAGTGGCATCTACATCTACAGAACGTGAAGAATCAGTGGCATCTACATCTATAGAAAGTGAAGAATCAGTGGCATCTACATCTGCAGAACGTGAAGAACCAGTGGCATCTACATCTGCAGAATGTGAAGAACCAGTGGCATCTACATCTGCAGAACGTGAAGAACCAGTGGCATCTACATCTGCAGAACGTGAAGAACCAGTGGCATCTACAGAACATGAAGAACCAGTGGCATCTACATCTACAGAACATGAAGAACCAGTGGCATCTACATCTACAGAACGTGAAGAATCAGTGGCATCTACATCTATAGAAGGTGAAGAATCAGTGGCATCTACATCTACAGAACGTGAAGAACCAGTAGCATCTACATCTACAGAAAGTGAAGAATCAGTGGCATCTACATCTACAGAACGTGAAGAACCAGTGGCATCTACATCTGCAGAACATGAAGAACCAGTGGCATCTACAGAACATGAAGAACCAGTGGCATCTACATCTACAGAACGTGAAGAACCAGTGGCATCTACATCTATAGAAAGTGAAGAATCAGTGGCATCTACATCTACAGAACGTGAAGAACCAGTGGCATCTACATCTGCAGAACGTGAAGAACCAGTGGCATCTACATCTACATCTGCAGAACCAGTGGCATCTACATCTGCAGAACCAGTGGCATCTAGATCTACAGAACGTGAAGAACCAGTGGCATCTACATCTACACAACGTGAAGAACCAGTGGCATCTACATCTGCAGAACGTGAAGAACCAGTGGCATCTACATCTGCAGAACGTGAAGAACCAGTGGCATCTACATCTGCAGAACATTAAGAACCAGTGGCATCTACATCTGCAGAACGTGAAGAACCAGTGGCATCTACATCTGCAGAACGTGAAGAACCAGTGGCATCTACATCTACAGAACATGAAGAAGCAGTGGCATCTACATCTATAGAAAGTGAATAATCAGTGGCATCTACATCTACAGAACGTGAAGAACCAGTGGCATCTACATCTACAGAAAGTGAAGAATCAGTGGCATCTACATCTACAGAATGTGAAGAATCAGTGGCATCTACATCTACAGTATGTGAAGAATCAGTGGCATCTACATCTACAGTACGTGAAGAATCAGTGGCATCTACATCTACAGAAAGTGAAGAATCAGTGGCATCTACATCTACAGAATGTGAAGAATCAGTGGCATCTACATCTGCAGAACGTGAATAACCAGTGGCATCTACATCTACAGTATGTGAAGAACCAGTGGCATCTACATCTACAGAAAGTGAAGAATCAGTGGCATCTACATCTACAGAATGTGAAGAATCAGTGGCATCTACATCTGCAGAACGTGAATAACCAGTGGCATCTACATCTACAGTATGTGAAGAACCAGTGGCATCTACATCTACAGAATGTGAAGAACCAGTGGCATCTACATCTGCAGAACGTGAAGAATCAGTGGCATCTACATCTACAGAAAGTGAAGAATCAGTGGCATCTACATCTACAGAATGTGAAGAATCAGTGGCATCTACATCTGCAGAACGTGAATAACCAGTGGCATCTACATCTACAGTATGTGAAGAACCAGTGGCATCTACATCTACAGAATGTGAAGAACCAGTGGCATCTACATCTACAGAACATGAAGAACCAGTGGCATCTACATCTACAGAACGTGAAGAATCAGTGGCATCTACATCTATAGAAAGTGAAGAATCAGTGGCATCTACATCTACAGAACGTGAAGAACCAGTGGCATCTACATCTACAGAACATGAAGAACCAGTGGCATCTACATCTACAGAACGTGAAGAATCAGTGGCATCTACATCTACAGAACGTGAAGAACCAGTGGCATCTACATCTACAGAACGTGAAGAATCAGTGGCATCTACATCTACAGAACGTGAAGAATCAATGGCATCTACATCTATAGAAAGTGAAGAACCAGTGGCATCTACATCTGCAGAACGTGAAGAATCAGTGGCATCTACATCTATAGAAAGTGAAGAATCAGTGGCATCTACATCTACAGAACATGAAGAACCAGTGGCATCTACATCTACAGAACATGAAGAACCAGTGGCATCTACATCTACAGAACATGAAGAATCAGTGGCATCTACATCTATAGAAAGTGAATAATCAGTGGCATCTACATCTACAGAACGTGAAGAACCAGTGGCATCTACATCTACAGAAAGTGAAGAATCAGTGGCATCTACATCTACAGAAAGTGAAGAATCAGTGGCATCTACATCTACAGAATGTGAAGAATCAGTGGCATCTACATCTACAGTATGTGAAGAATCAGTGGCATCTACATCTGCAGAAAGTGAAGAAGAGGGGGGTAGAGAGAGGGGGTACAGAGAGAGGGAAGGGGTAAGAAGGAGGAGATAAGAGCGTGAAATCTCTCGTGAAATCTTTCGTTTAAAAAGGGGGGGGGAGGGGGGGCACATAAAGCAAATTATTGAAAAAAAAACGAAATGATGAACGAAGCAAAGTGCCGACTACACCGAGCATCTTCTTGTTTCCTTTGATCGAAAAAAAAAGAGAGAGACGGGAGAGAGAGAGAGATGAGAGAGTAAGAGAGAGAGAGAGAGAGCTGGTAATCAGCGTAATAGCCAAAGAGGTTTAAGGCCTAACAGACTCGGGTTCAGACCAACGGGAGATAGTTTTATTCCTGCCTTGCCGATTCCGACTGATTCAGTGAGAATGGCTCGCAGTCGCGCCGATAATAACTCGTTAGTAACTTAAAAAAAGATGAGAGAGAGCCGGGAGAGAGAGGCGGGAGAGAGAGAGAGACGGGGTCGGTGGCAGATGACGGGGAGCTCTGCATGCTGATATGAGCTACCTGTCGGAGACCTTCGGACTGCAAGAAGGGCTGCGTGCAGAACGAGAGAGAGGGCGAGAGAGTGAGCGAGAGAGTGA
>WFAB01002652.1:0-27500 GCA_018977245.1 Lethenteron camtschaticum | reverse complement strand
CTCTGTGTGTCTCTGTGTGTCTCTACGGGTCTCTGTGTCTCTCTGTGTGTCTCTGTGAGTCTCTATGGGTTACTGTGGGTCACTGTGTGTCTCTGTGTCTCTCTGTGTCTCTCTGTGTCTCTCTGTGAGTCTATGTGAGTCTCTGTGTGTGTCTGTGTCTCTCTGTGTGTCTTTGTGTCTCTCTGTGTGTCTGTGTTTCTCTGTGAGTCTCTGTGTCTCTCTGTGAGTCTCTACGGGATACTGTGTGTCTCTGTGTCTCTCTGTGTCTCTCTATGAGTCTATGTGTCTCTCTGTGTCTTTCTGTGTCTCTCTGTGTCTCTCTCTGTGTCTCTCTGTGAGTCTCCACGGGTCTCTGTGTCTCTCTGTGTCTCTATGAGTCTCTGTGTCTCTCTGTGTCTTTCTGTGTCTCTCTGTGTCTCTCTGTGTCTCTCTGTGTCTCTCTGTGTGTATCTCTGTGAGTCTCTGTGAGTTTCTACGGGTTACTGTGGGTCTGTGTCTCTCTGTGTCTCTCTGTGTGTGTCTACGGGTCTCTGTGTCTCTCTGTGTCTCTATGAGTCTCTGTGTCTCTCTGTGTCTTTCTGTGTCTCTCTGTGTCTCTCTCTGTGTCTCTCTGTGAGTCTCTGTGAGTCGCTGCGGGTTACTGTGGGTCTCTGTGTCTCTCTGTGTCTCTCTGTGTCTCTCTGTGTGTCTCTACGGGTCTCTGTGTCTCTCTGTGTCTCTATGAGTCTCTGTGTCTCTCTGTGTCTTTCTGTGTCTCTCCGTGTCTCTCTGTGTCTCTCTCTGTGTATCTCTGTGAGTCTCTGTGAGTCTCTGCGGGTTACTGTGTGTGTCTGTGTCTCTCTGTGTCTCTCTGTGAGTCTCTGTGAGCCTCTATGGGTCTATGTGTCTCTCTGTGTGTCTCTGTGTCTCTCTGTGTCTCTCTGTGTGTCTCTCTGTGTCTCTGTCTCTCTGTCTCTCTGTGAGTCTCTACGGGTTACTGTGGGTCTCTGTGTCTCTCTGTGTCTCTTTGTCTCTCTCTGTGTCTCTCTGTGTCTCTCTGTGTCTCTCTCTCTCTCTGTGTGTCTCTCTGTGTCTCTCTGTGTGTCTCTGTGTGTCTCTCTGTGTCTCTCTGTGTGTCTCTGTGTGTGTCTCTCTCTCTCTGTGTCTCTCTGTGTGTCTCTCTGTGTGTCTCTCTGTGTCTCTCTGTGTCTCTCTGTGTCTCTCTCTCTCTCTGTGTCTCTCTGCGTGTCTCTCTGTGTGTCTCTGTGTGTCTCTGTGAGTCTCTGCGGGTTACTGCGGGTCACTGTGGGTCACCGTGTCCTCTCCACGAGTCTCTGTGTCTCTCTGTGTGTCTCTGTGAGTCTCTACGGGTCTCTGTGTCTCTCTGTGTGTCTCTGTGAGTCTCTACGGGTCTCTGTGTCTCTCTGTGAGTCTCTGTGAGTCTCTACGGGTCTCTGTGTCTCTCTGTGTGTCTCTGTGAGTCTCTACGGGTCTCTGTGTCTCTCTGTGAGTCTCTGTGAGTCTCTACGGGTCTCTGTGTCTCTCTGTGAGTCTCTGTGAGTCTCTACGGGTCTCTGTGTCTCTCTGTGAGTCTCTGTGAGTCTCTACGGGTCTCTGTGTCTCTCTGTGAGGCTCTGTGAGTCTCTACGAGTCTCTGTGTCTCTCTGTGAGTCTCTGTGAGTCTCTACGGGTCTCTGTGTCTCTCTGTGTGTCTCTGTGAGTCTCTACGGGTCTCTGTGTCTCTCTGTGAGTCTCTGTGAGTCTCTACGGGTCTCTGTGTCTCTCTGTGAGGCTCTGTGAGTCTCTACGAGTCTCTGTGTCTCTCTGTGAGTCTCTGTGAGTCTCTACGGGTCTCTGTGTCTCTCTGTGTGTCTCTGTGAGTCTCTACGGGTCTCTGTGTCTCTCTGTGAGTCTCTGTGAGTCTCTACGGGTCTCTGTGTCTCTCTGTGTGTCTCTGTGAGTCTCTACGGGTCTCTGTGTCTCTCTGTGAGTCTCTGTGAGTCTCTACGGGTCTCTGTGTCTCTCTGTGAGGCTCTGTGAGTCTCTACGAGTCTCTGTGTCTCTCTGTGAGTCTCTGTGAGTCTCTACGGGTCTCTGTGTCTCTCTGTGTGTCTCTGTGAGTCTCTACGGGTCTCTGTGTCTCTCTGTGAGTCTCTGTGAGTCTCTACGGGTCTCTGTGTCTCTCTGTGTGTCTCTGTGAGTCTCTACGGGTCTCTGTGTCTCTCTGTGAGTCTCTACAGGTTACTGTGGGTCACTGTGTGTGTCTCTCTCTCTCTCTCTCTGTGTCTCTCTCTGTGTGTCTGTGTGTCTCTCTGTGAGTCTCTGTGTCTCTCTGTGTGTATCTGTGTCTCTCTGTGTGTCTCTGTGAGTCTCTACGGGTCTCTGTGTCTCTCTGTGAGTCTCTGTGAGTCTCTACGGGTCTCTGTGTCTCTCTGTGTGTCTCTGTGAGTCTCTGCGGGTCTCTGTGTCTCTCTGTGAGTCTCTGTGAGTCTCTATGGGTCTCTGTGTCTCTCTGTGAGTCTCTGTGAGTCTCTACGGGTCTCTGTGTCTCTCTGTGAGTCTCTGTGAGTCTCTACGGGTCTCTGTGTCTCTCTGTGAGTCTCTGTGAGTCTCTACGGGTCTCTGTGTCTCTCTGTGAGTCTCTGTGAGTCTCTACGGGTCTCTGTGTCTCTCTGTGTGTCTCTGTGAGTCTCTACGGGTCTCTGTGTCTCTCTGTGAGTCTCTGTGAGTCTCTACGGGTTTCTGTGTCTCTCTGTGTGTCTCTGTGAGTCTCTACGGGTCTCTGTGTCTCTCTGTGAGTCTCTGTGAGTCTCTACGGGTCTCTGTGTCTCTCTGTGAGTCTCTGTGAGTCTCTACGGGTCTCTGTGTCTCTCTGTGAGTCTCTACAGGTCACTACGGGTCTCTGTGTCTCTCTGTGAGTCTCTACAGGTCACTACGGGTCACTGTCGGTCACCGTGTCCTCTCCACAAGTCTCTGTGTCTCTCTGTGTGTCTCTGTGAGTCTCTCTGTGTCTCTGTGTCTCTCTATGAGTCTCTACAGGTCACTACGGGTCACTGTGGGTCACCGTGTCCTCTCGCAAATTCCCTCCAGTGATCGTTAATTGGGCACAGATCTACGGCCGCACCCAATACACACGCCCCACGAACCTCGCTGAGACTGCACATTCTGAAAGTGTCACTTGCCTACTGCTGCTGCTGCATCATCATCAGCAGCAGCATCATCAGCAGCAGCGGCAGCGTCACTGTGACCATCATCAGCAGCAGCAGCGTGGTCACATCAAGGAATCCGAGACATCTCAGCCTCGGGGAAGGGAGCGATTTTGAGCAGAGTCAGCACTCACTGAGTTTCTGTGTGTTGAGTGTTTGTGTGGCTGTGTGTGTGTGTGTCTGTTGTGTTGTGTGTGTGTGTGTTTGTGTGTGTGTCTGTTGTGTGTGTCTGTGTGTTTGTTGTGTGTGTGGCTGTGTCTGTGTGTGAGTGAGTGTGTGTGTTGTGTGTGTGTCTGTTGTGTTGTGTGTGTGTGTGTTTGTGTGTTTGTGTGTGTGTCTGTGTGTTTGTTGAGTGTGTGTCTGTGTGTGTGTGTGTCTGTTGTGTTGTGTGTGTGTGTCTGTTGTGTTGTGTGTGTGTGTGTTTGTGTGTGTGTTTTGTGTGTTTGTTGAGTGTGTGTCTGTGTGTGTGTGTCTGTGTGTTTGTGTGTGTCTGTGTGTTTGTGTGTGTCTGTGTGTTTGTGTGTGTGTGTCTGTGTGTTTGTGTGTGTCTGTGTGTGTGTGTGTCTGTGTGTTTGTGTGTGTCTGTGTGTTTGTGTGTGTCTGTGTGTTTGTGTGTGTCTGTGTGTTTGTGTGTGTCTGTGTGTTTGTGTGTGTCTGTGTGTTTGTGTGTGTCTGTGTGTTTGTGTGTGTCTGTGTGTTTGTGTGTGTCTGTGTGTTTGTGTGTGCTGTGTGTGTGTGTCTGTGTGTGTGTGTGTGTGGCTCTGTGTGTGTGTGTGTGGCTCTGTGTGTGTGTCTGTGTGTGTTAGTGTGGCTGTGTGTGTGTTGAGTGTTTGTGTGTGTGTGGCTGTGTGTGTGTGTCTGTGGCTGTGTGTGTGTGTCTGTGTCTGTGTGTGTGTGTCTGTGTGTGTGTCTGTGTGTCTGTCTGTGTGTGTGGCTGTGTGTGTGTCTGTGTGTCTGTCTGTGTGTGTCTCTGTGTGTGTGTGTGTCTGTCTGTGTGTCTGTGTGTGTGTGTCTGTGTGTCTGTGTGTGTGTCTGTTTGTGTTTGTGTGTGTATGGCTGTGTGTGTGTGTGTTGAGTGTGTGTCTGTGTGTGTGTGTGTTGAGTGTGTGTCTGTGTGTCTGTGTGTGTGTGTGTCTGTGTGTTGAGTCAGCGCGCACTGGGTTTCTGTGTGTGTGTCTGTGTGTGTGCCTCTGTGTGTGTTGAGTTTGTGTGTGTCTGTGTGTGTTTGTGTGTGTATGGCTGTGTGTGTGTGTGTTGAGTGTGTGTCTGTGTATCTGTGTGTCTGTGTGTGTGTGTGTGTTGAGTGTGTCTGTGTTGAGTGTGTCTCTATGTGTGTGTGTGTGTCTGTCTGTGTGTGTGGTGTGTCTCTGTGTCCGTCTGTGTGTGTTGAGTATGTCTGTCTGTGTGTGTGTCTTTGTGTGTTTCTGGCACAAGCCTCGTGGTGACGTCACCGCCACTTAGTGGCGAATGGCGGTTGTTGTTGTTGTTGTGTGTGAAAATATCTAATTAATCAGCTTGTGCCGGAGGCCCCGGGGGGACAGGCGTCTATGACGTCTGCTGACCAAACCCCATTTGGCGGAGCCAGGAGAGTGAGTCTTCACCCTCGGGGCTCCTCCAGAAACAACGAAAAGCCACTTCGTGTGGCCACGTGGAATGTTCGAACGCTCACTGCGGAGGAGAGGCTGCCACTCCTCTGTCGGGAGCTGGACCGGTACCGCCTGGATCTCTGCGGCATTCAGGAGGTCCGGTGTACTGGTCATTGTGTGTGTGTGCTCAGAGGAGAGGCTGCCACTCCTCTGTCGGGAGCTGGACCGGTACCGCCTGGATCTCTGCGGCATTCAGGAGGTCCGGTGTACTGGTCATTGTGTGTGTGTGCTCAGAGGAGAGGCTGCCACTCCTCTGTCGGGAGCTGGACCGGTACCGCCTGGATCTCTGCGGCATTCAGGAGGTCCGGTGTACTGGTCATTGTGTGTGTGTGCTCAGAGGAGAGGCTGCCACTCCTCTGTCGGGAGCTGGACCGGTACCGCCTGGATCTCTGCGGCATTCAGGAGGTCCGGTGTACTGGTCATTGTGTGTGTGTGCTCAGAGGAGAGGCTGCCACTCCTCTGTCGGGAGCTGGACCGGTACCGCCTGGATCTCTGTGGCATTCAGGAGGTCCGGTGTACTGGTCATTGTGTGTGTGTGCTCAGAGGAGAGGCTGCCACTCCTCTGTCGGGAGATGGACCGGTACCGCCTGGATCTCTGTGGCATTCAGGAGGTCCGGTGTACTGGTCATTGTGTGTGTGTGCTCAGAGGAGAGGCTGCCACTCCTCTGTCGGGAGCTGGACCGGTACCGCCTGGATCTCTGCGGCATTCAGGAGGTCTGATGGACCGGCTCTGGCTCCTGCCACCATGAGGGGTGGACAGTCCTCTGCTCAGGGCAGGAGACTGCCAAACAAACAGGGAGTGGCTCTTCTTCTGAACAAAAAGAATGAAGGGGGCGTGGGAGCGTGGCGGTGAGGTGTGGGAAGCTGTAAGCCCCAGGATACTTTGGGCTCGCCTTCCCATCAACCGGAGGTGAGGAGTGGTGGTCGTGGTTACTTATGCCCCTGTAGTGTTTTCTCCGGAGACACATTGTAGCGGTCACGTCTTTATTATACGCACGCGCCCAAACTAAGAAACATAAACAGAGTAATCATTGGAAAGATGTGATTAAGCATGCAAAAAAGATTTAACTACACTTCGTTGGCCAATCTTATTTGACAACTATTACCTGGGTTGCTCTCTCTATGTATCTTGGTGATATCTGTCTGCTAATATGTCTGTCTATAGTTTTCTGGTTAGATTTTATGTCGCTATTTCATTAACACCTGATGATGATTGCTCGTGTTGCAATCGAAACGTCGCATGCTATTATTTAATTTAATTTTTTATTTTATCTTTAGACGTGACTTAACCGAAAGAACCAAACAATCATTCCTGCAGTCACGAAAGTTCTAAAATTAAGATTGAACTACTACAGGTTTACCATGTTGAGTGGTGGGTCTCCTTGTCACAGGTTGAGTCACAAACCGTACCTCTCCATAACAAAGGCTCACCCTCTTGAGCCTCACCTTACCGTATGAATAAAAAGTGTGCTGTATTTGGCCCTTACACCCCCCCCCCCTTTCTCCAACCATTATATAAACGGAGTGGTATCTCTTGCAATCTCTCATTCACTTGATACGGCTGCCGTGGTTGTGACGGTTCCACCTGAAGACGGAGACTTGCGTTGCCTCCGAAACGTCGTGATTTTTATTTTTATTTTACTTTTATCAATTTTAATGTTTTACCTACACGGTGACGTTACCGAAATAATATACATCAACTCCTCGTACAGTTTATCTCGAGTACAGTGATCCCTGGTTTATCGCGGTTAATGGGGACCGGTGAAAATCCGCGAAGTAGGGGATTGGCCCCCTAGGAATTTCCGTATACAGTGATGATGCCTCGGTTCACGAACTTAATTCGTGAACTGAGTCTGGTCGCGAACCGAATTGGTCGTGAACCGAGGCACATTTTCCCCACAGGGTTCAATGTCAATCCGGTTAATCCGTTCTGACCCTTTTTTTTGGTTTTTGAAGCACAAAAATATGAAACACATTACAATACACATTAGTGTACTGTACAGTATAGTAATGTATAAAGAGAGAACACTAATCTTGCTTGAGATGACTTCAGTAAGCACTCAAACGGGTGAACTGTACAATACAGTAAGTACAGTATTGTACAGTACAGTAGTACAGTACAGTACTGTATGCGCAAAAAAGCACACCAAAAAGCAAAAAGTCACTGCAAGTGTATTTAAATTTCGATTTAAAGCTTTCGTGACTGCAGGGATTCATCTTCTTGGTTCTTTCGGTAAAGTCACGTAGAAGGGAAGTAATAAAATAATAAAAATAAAACATAATAAAACAATTCTCACGACGTTTCGGCCACAACGCAAGCAGCCGTCCTCAGGTGAAAACCAGGTCCGTCGAGGTTTTCACCTGAGGACGGCTGCTTGCGTTGTGGCCAAAACGTCGTGAGAATTATTATGTTTTATTTTTATTATTTCATTACTTCCCTTCTACGTGACGACTTTACCGAAAGAACCAAGAAGATGAATCCCTGCAGTCACGAAAGCTTTACATCGAAAAGAGAACACGAATCTTGCTTGAGATGACTTCAGTAAGCACTCAAACGGGTGCACTGTACAATACAGTAAGTACAGTTTGCACTCAGTCACATATTCACTTTAAGATGTTTTTTGTTCATGTTTTAGTATAACCCGTATAAACAACGTTTTTCCGCTATAAATCCTTTATATGCGTGGCGGCTAGAGTCCTCTCGTCCTCTGGCTTGAGATGGCTGCCACCTATGGGTCAGATGATTGTCTGCCAGTATTAAGCAATTGGTAATTAAATATTTGATTTGTTTTCCCTAAACAGTGTAAAATTTTGGAAAAATTTTTTCACGAACATTAATTGTCACGCACAACGAGTTTGTGTGCAAAATGTCAGCTCGATTGGATCACGGGAAGTGGGTTAAAAAACGACCGAAAGATTTGCACGGTCCTAAGCAAGCAAGCAAGCAAGTGAACTTAATATAAAGGATTTAAAAAGAACTACAATTAACCGTAGTCAAAATAGAAATGTTAGCCGCTCTGAAAGGTAAGTGGCTGCCACACACGTAACATCAACAACATCAACAACATCAACAACATCAACAACATCAACAACAACAAACTTCGGAAACCCGTCAATATGTAATATCCGGCTCAATGATGTATCACAACTCTCGATTTAAAGCTTTCGTGACTGCAGCAGGGATTCATCTTCTTGGTTCTTTCGGTAAAGTCACGTAGAAGGGAAGTAATAAAATAATAGAAATAAAACAATAAAATAATAAAAATAAAACGTTATAAAATAATAGAAATCAAACGTAATAACATAATAAAAATAAAACAATAAAATAATAGAAATAAAACACAATAATAGAAATAAAACATAATAAAATAATAAAAATAAAACAATAAAATAATAAAAATAAAACATAATAAAATAATTAAAATAAAACGTTATTAAATTTCGATTTAAAGCTTTCGTGTCAGCAGGGATTCATCTTCTTGGTTCTTTCGGTAAAGTCGTCACGTAGAAGGGAAATAATAAAATAATAAAAATCAAAAATGAAAAAATTATATATTTTATTATTTTATAATGTTTTTATTTAATAAAATAATAATAATAAAACATTATAAAATAATATATTATATTATTTTATAATGTTTTATTTAATAAAATTATAAAAATAAAACTAATAAAAAAATATATTATATTATATAATTTTATTATGTTTTATTTAACAAAATAATAAAAATAAAACATTATAAAATAATATATTCTATTATTTTATTGTTTTATTTAATAAAATAATAAGAATAAAACATAATAAAAAAATATATTATATAATTTTATTATGTTTAATTTAACAAAATAATAAAAATAAAACATCATAAAATAATATATTCTATTATTTTATTATGTTTTATTTAACAAAATAATAAAAATAAAACATCATAAAATAATATATTACATTATTTTATTATGTTTTATTTAACAAAATAATAAAAATAAAACATCATAAAATAATATATTACATTATTTTTATTATGTTTTATTTAACAAAATAATAAAAATAAAACATCATAAAATAATATATTACATTATTTTATTATGTTTTATTTAACAAAATAATAAAAATAAAACATCATAAAATAATATATTCTATTATTTTATTATGTTTTATTTAATAAAATAATAATAATAAAACATCATAAAATAATATATTCTATTATTTTATTATGTTTTATTTAACAAAATAATAAAAATAAAACATCATAAAATAATATATTCTATTATTTTATTATGTTTTATTTAATAAAATAATAATAATAAAACATTCTAAAATAATATATTATATTATTTTATTATTTTATTAAATTCTTTCCACGTGATGACTTTGCCTAAAGAACCAAGAAGACGTCTCACAACTCGTCATTGTGATTGGCTCTGCCGGTCCTGGTCCACAGCCAATGGGGTGAAGCCTAGGGGACGTGGCTCCGACGTCATGGGAAGGTGATAGTGTGATTGGTTCTGCTGGCTTTGGCCTCAGCCAATGGGGAGACGAGTCAGGGGCGTGGCTCTGACGTCATGGGAAAGTGACAGCTGCAAGTAGATGATTGGCTCTGCTGGCTTTGGCCTCAGCCAATGGGTGGACGAGTTAGGGGCGTGGCCATGACGTCATGGGAAGGTGACAGCTGCAAGTAAATGATTGGTTCTGCTGGCTTTGGCCTCAGCCAATGGGTGGACGAGTTAGGGGCGTGGTCCCGGGAGCCTACGAGGGAGCCTGGAATATTCCACGGAGGCGAACCACGATTGGTGGAAACGTGCCACGTGACCCGGCTGTTAAATAGTGGTGGAGACGAACGACACGTGGTCAGAACGGGTCTCCGAGTTGCCACGTGGCCGTGCGTCTCTCTGGGTCCATCTGTCCCCTTCACGTAGCCTATCAGCAGCGGGGAGGAGATGTGTAATAAACCTCCTTGAGACGGCTTCCGAAATCGGTCCTTTTTATTTTCAACTCCCACAGTTACACTTGACACACACACACTCTCCGTTGCTGGCAGACAACGGGGAGAGGGCAGACTTCCCGCCAAGTCCCCACCGCGCACGTGGCACCCAGAGTCCCCGAAAACTGCTCTCTCTCTCTTAATCTCTTCGTCACGTGGTACCACCCCCCCCCCCCCCCAGCCCCCCAGCCCCCCAGCCAATCCTCCGTAGACAGCGTTGACCGTTCCAGATGGTTCCCTGTCAACCCCCGGGACCGGCAAGCCAATTCCCAAGTGAATCCTCTATGGCTGTTATTACAGTTGTAACCTAAAGTGAATGAAAATGTAACCCGTAAAAACAAAGTTTTTCACTCTGAATCCTTTATATGCGTGGCGGCTAGAGTCCTCTCGTCCTCTGGCTTGAGATGGCTGCCACCTATGGGTCAGATGATTGCCTGCCACCATTAAGCAATTGGTAATTAAATAAGTAAAAATTTCCCTAAAAAGTGTAAAATTTTGAAAAAAAAATGTTCACGAAAATCAATTGTCACGCACAACGAGTCTGTGTGCAAAATGTCAGCTCGATTGGCTCACGGGAAGTGGGTTAAAAAACGACCGAAAGATTTGCACGGTCCTAGGCACGCAAGCAAGCGAGTGAACTTAATATAAAAGATTTAAAAATGACAGATTCCAGAAGTTGTCTCAACGAGTTCTAGATTTGAAGCTTTCGTGACTGCAAGGATTCATATTCTTAGGTTTTTTTTGGTAAAGTCATGTAGGTAGAAACATTAAAATAATTAAAAGTATTAAGTGAATACAGCGAATCTGGCTGTGATGGTCCCACCTGATGACGGAGACTTGTGTTGCCTCCGAAACGTCGTGATTTTTATTTTATTTTACTTATTAAATTTAATGTTTTTACCTACTTGGTGACTTTACCGAAAAAACCTAAGAATATGTCTCAACGAGCTTTATTACAAATAGAACAGCGATGCAAAAGGGGACCCCACCCACCCACCCAGCCATGCGTCGTCTTTAATTGTGTGATGCGAGCGAGTTTGGGGGGGGGGAGGAGTGGGTTGGTAACGAGAGGGTCTAGGAGGCAATGGAGGTACAGTGATTCCTCGGTTCACGAACTCTGCTTCTGTTCACGAACAACTCGGTTCACGAACAGAAAAGTTCATAATAAGTATAACCAGTAAAAACATCCTTTATATGCGTGGTGGCTAGAGTCCTCTCGTCCTCTGGCTTGAGATGGCTGCCACCTATGGGTCAGATGATTGTCTGCCACCATTAAGCAATTGGTAATTAAATATAATATTTTCGTCCTAAAAAGTGTCAAATTTTGGGAAAAAATTTTTCACGAAAATCAATTGTCACGCACAACGAGTCTGTGTGCAAAATGTCAGCTCGATTGGATCACGGGAAGTGGGTTAAAAAACGGCCGAAAGATTTGCACGGTCGTAAGCGCGCAAGCGAGCGAACTTAATATAAAGGATTTAAAAATACGCTCCGGTCCACGAACTCCGCTTCAGTTCACGAACAGGAGCCACGGCCATTTTAATGCTATTTCCAGGCTGTCGCGTTGTCGTGACTTCCTGTAGGAAGATCATGGAGAGAAGAAGAGACGCAGAAAGAAGTACTGTGACTACTGTGAAGGCGCCCAGCTTATATATATGCTCCAAGCTCGTGTGCTGTTTCATTCAGACTCTGTCGCCTCGACGGACCTGGTTTTCACCTGAGGACGGCTGCTTGCGTTGTGGCCGAAACGTCGTGAGAATTGTTTTATTATGTTTTATTTTTATTATTTTATTACTTCCCTTCTACGTGACGACTTTACCGAAAGAACCAAGAAGATGAATCCCTGCAGTCACGAAAGCTTTAAATCGAAATTTAAATACACTTGCAGTGACTTTTTGCTTTTTGGTGTGCTTTTTTGCGCATACAGTACTGTACTGTACTACTGTACTGTACAATACTGTACTTACTGTATTGTACAGTTCACCCGTTTGAGTGCTTACTGAAGTCATCTCAAGAAGATTAGTGTTCTCTCTTTATACATTACTATACTGTACAGTACACCAGAGGTGTGGACTCGAGTCATGTGACTTGGACTCGAGTCATGAATTTGATGACTTCAGACTCGACTTGGACTTGCATAACAATGACTTTGTCCCACCTCTGCAGTACACTAATGTGTATTGCAATGTGTTTCATATTTTTGTGCTTCAAAAACCAAAAAAAAGGGTCAGAACGGATTAACCGGATTCACATTGAACCCCGTGGGGGAAATGTGCCTCGTTTCACGACCAACTCGGTTCGCGACCAGACTCAGTTCACGAATTAAGTTCGTGAACCGAGGCATCATCACTGTAAGTGGTGACGCTGGGCGTAGACTCCCGGCCTCAGCGTCCGTCGCGTGGCGGGTCCGCGGTTTTGGAGGTACGCAACGCAAGTTTCGGCGGAATCTGCGTCGCGTTTATCGGGCACATTTGAATACGTGTGAGGCTTTCGCGACCAATATTATTCATAATCAACGTTTTTTTGGGTTTAGATCGCCGCGTTATTTATAAATGTGTCGTAAACCTCCACCACCCGACACGGCCAATCAGTAAACAAGTATAACCCGTAAAAACAAAGTTTTTCACTCTAAATCCTTTAAATGCGTGGCGGCTAGAGTCCTCTCGTCCTCTGGCTTGAGATGGCTGCCACCTATGGGTCAGATGATTGTCTGCCACTATTAAGCAATTGGTAATTAAATATTTAATTTGTTTTCCCTAAACAGTGTAACATTTTGGAAATTTTCTTTCACGAACATTAATTGTCACGCACAACGAGTCTGTGTGCAAAATGTCAGCTCGATTGGAACACGGGAAGTGGGTTAAAAAACGACCGAAAGATTTGCACGGTCTTAAGCAAGCAAGCACGCAAGCAAGCAAGTGAACTTAATATAAAGGATTTAAAAAGAACTACAATTAACCGTAGTCAAAATAGAAATGTCAGCCACTCCAAAAGGAAGTAATAAAATAATAGAAATAAAACAATAAAATAATAAAAATAAAACGTTATAAAATAATAGAAATCAAACGTAATAACATAATAAAAATAAAACAATAAAATAATAGAAATAAAACAAAATAATAGAAATAAAACACAATAACATAATAGAAATAAAACATAATAAAATAATAAAAATTAAACAATAAAATAATAAAAATAAAACAATAAAATAATAGAAATAAAACAAAATAATAGAAATAAAACACAATAAAATAATAAAAATAAAACAATAAAAGAATAAAAATAAAACAATAAAATAATAAAAATAAAACATTATTAAATTTCGATGTAAAGCTTTTTTCGTGACTGCAGCAGCAGGGATTCATCTTCTTGGTTCTTTCGGTAAAGTCATCACGTAGAAGGGAAATAATAAAATAATAAAAATCAAAAATGATAAAATTATATATTTTATTATTTTATAATGTTTTTATTTAATAAAATAATAATAATAAAACATTATAAAATAATATATTCTATTATTTTATAATGTTTTATTTAATAAAATTATAAAAATAAAACTAATAAAAAAATATATTATATTATATAATTTTATTATGTTTTATTTAACAAAATAATAAAAATAAAACATTATAAAATAATATATTCTATTATTTTATTGTTTTATTTAATAAAATAATAAAAATAAAACATCATAAAATAATATATTCTATTATTTTATTATGTTTTATTTAATAAAATAAAAATAAAACATTATAAAATAATATATTCTATCATTTTATTATGTTTTATTTAACAAAATAATAACAATAAAACATCATAAAATAATATATTACATTATTTTATTATGTTTTATTTAACAAAATAATAAAAATAAAACATCATAAAATAATATATTTATTATTTTATTATGTTTTATTTAATAAAATAATAATAATAAAACATTAAATAATATATTCTATTATTTTATTATTTTATTAAATTCTTTCCACGTGATGACTTTGCCTAAAGAACCAAGAAGACGTCTCACAACTCGTCATTGTGATTGGCTCTGCCGGTCCTGGTCCACAGCCAATGGGGTGAAGCCTAGGGGACGTGGCCCTGACGTCATGGCAAGGTGACAGCTGCAAGTAGATGATTGGTTCTGCTGGCTTTGGCCTCAGCCAATGGGTGGACGAGTTAGGGGCGTGGCTCTGACGTCATGGGAAGGTGACAGCTGCAAGTAGATGATTGGCCCTGCTGGCTTTGGCCTCAGCCAATGGGGAGACGAGTCAGGGGCGTGGCCATGACGTCATGGGAAAGTGACAGCTGCAAGTATATGATTGGTTCTGCTGGCTTTAGCCTCAGCCAATGGGTGGACGAGTTAGGGGCGTGGCTCTGACATCACAGGAAGGTGACAGCTGCAAGTATATGATTGGTTCTGCTGGCTTTGGCCTCAGCCAATGGGTGGACGAGTCAGGGGCGTGGTCCCGGGAGCCTACGAGCGAGCCTGGAAGATTCCACGGAGGCTAAACCAGGATTGGTGGAAACGTGCCACGTGACCCGGCTGTTAAATAGTGGTGGAGACGAACGACACGTGGTCAGAACGGGTCTCCGAGTTGCCACGTGGCCGTGCGTCTCTCTGGGTCCATCTGTACACTTCACGTAGCCTATCAGCAGCGGGGAGGAGATGTGTAATAAACCTCCTTGAGACGGCTTCCGAAATCGGTCCTTTTTATTTTCAACTCCCACAGTTACACTTGACACACACACACTCTCTCCGTTGCTGGCAGACAACGGGGAGAGGGCAGACTTCCCGCCAAGTCCCCACCGCGCACGTGGCACCCAGAGTCCCCGTACACTGCTCTCTCTCTCTTAATCTCTTCGTCACGTGGTACCACCCCCCCCCCCCCCCCCCCAGCCCCCCAGCCAATCCTCCGTAGACAGCGTTGACCGTTCCAGATGGTTCCCTGTCAACCACCGGGACCGGCAAGCCAATCCCCACGTGAATCCTCTATGGCTGTTATTACAGATGTAACCTAAAGTGAATGAAAATGTAACCCGTAAAAACAAAGTTTTTCACTCTAAATCCTTGATATGCGCGGCGGCTAGAGTACTCTCGTCCTCTGGCTTGAGATGGCTGCCACCTATGGGTCAGATGATTGTCTGCCAGTATTAAGCAATTGGTAATTAAATAAGTAAAAATTTCCCTAAAAAGTGTAAAATTTTGGAAAAAAAATTTCACGAAAATCAATTGTCACGCACAACGAGTCTGTGTGCAAAATGTCAGCTCGATTGGATCACGGGAAGTGGGTTAAAAAACGACCGAAAGATTTGCACGGTCGTAAGCAAGCAAGCAAGTGAACTTAATATAAAGGATTTAATAAGTATAACCCGTAAAAACAAAGTTTTTCACTCTAAATCCTTTATATGCGTGGCGGCTAGAGTCCTCTCGTCCTCTGGCTTGAGATGGCTGCCACCTATGGGTCAGATGATTGTCTGCCAGTATTAAGCAATTGGTAATTAAATATTTAATTTGTTTTCCCTAAAAAGTGTAAAATTTTGGAAAAAATTTTTCACGAACATTAATTGTCACGCACAACGAGTCTGTGTGCAAAATGTCAGCTCGATTGGCTCACGGGAAGTGGGTTAAAAAACGACCGAAAGATTTGCACGGTCCTAGGCACGCAAGCAAGCGAGTGAACTTAATATAAAGGATTTAAAAATGACAGATTCCAGAAGTTGTCTCAACGAGTTCTAGATTTGAAGCTTTCGTGACTGCAAGGATTCATATTCTTAGGTTTTTTTTGGTAAAGTCATGTAGGTAGAAACATTAAAATAAATAAAAATATTAAGTGAATACAGCGAATCTCGCTGTGACGGTCCCACCTGATGACAGAGACTTGTGTTGCCTCGGAAACGTCGTGATTTTTATTTTATTTTACTTTCATTAATTTTAATGGTTTTACCTACTTGGTGACTTTACCGAAAAAACCTAAGAATATGTCTCAACGAGCTTTATTACAAATAGAACAGCGATGCAAAAGGGGACCCCACCCACCCACCCAGCCATGCGTCGTCTTTAATTGTGTGATGCGAGCGAGTTTGGGGGGGCGGGGAGGGGTAGGAGTGGGTTGGTAACGAGAGGGTCTAGGAGGCAATGGAGGTACAATGATTCCTCGGTTCACGAACTCTGCTTCTGTTCACGAACAACTCGGTTCACGAACAGAAAGTTCATAATAAGTATAACCAGTAAAAAAATCCTTTATATGCGTGGCGGCTAGAGTCCTCTCGTCCTCTGGCTTGAGATGGCTGCCACCTATGGGTCAGATGATTGTCTGCCACCATTAAGCAATTGGTAATTAAATATAATATTTTCGTCCTAAAAAGTGTCAAATTTTGGGGAAAAATTTTCACGAAAATCAATTGTCACGCACAACGAGTCTGTGTGCAAAATGTCAGCTCGATTGGATCACGGGAAGTGGGTTAAAAAACGACCGAAAGATTTGCACGGTCGTAAGCGCGCAAGCAAACTTAATATAAAGGATTTAAAAATACGCTCCGGTCCACGAACTCCGCTTCAGTTCACGAACAGGAGCCACGGCCATTTTAATGCTATTTCCAGGCTGTCGCGTTGTCGTGACTTCCTGTAGGAAGATCGTGGAGAGAAGAAGAGACACGGAAAGAAGTATTGTGAGTACTGTGAAGGCGCCCAGCTTATATATATGCTCCAAGCTCGTGTGCTGTTTCATTCAGACTCTGTCGCCTCGACGGACCTGGTTTTCACCTGAGGACGGCTGCTTGCGTTGTGGCCGAAACGTCGTGAGAATTGTTTTATTATGTTTTATTTTTATTATTTTATTACTTCCCTTCTACGTGACTTTACCGAAAGAACCAAGAAGATGAATCCCTGCAGTCACGAAAGCTTTAAATCGAAATTTAAATACACTTGCAGTGACTTTTGGCTTTTTGGTGTGCTTTTTTGCGCATACAGTACTGTACTGTACTACTGTACTGTACAATACTGTACTTACTGTATTGTACAGTTCACCCGTTTGAGTGCTTACTGAAGTCATCTCAAGCAAGATTAGTGTTCTCTCTTTATACATTACTATACTGTACAGTACACCAGAGGTGTGGACTCGAGTCATGTGACTTGGACTCGAGTCATGAATTTGATGACTTCAGACTCGACTTGGACTTGCATAACAATGACTTTGTCCCACCTCTGCAGTACACTAATGTGTATTGTAATGTGTTTCATATTTTTGTGCTTCAAAAACCAAAAAAAAGGTCAGAACGGATTAACCGGATTGACATTGAACCCTGTGGGGGAAATGTGCCTCGTTTCACGACCAACTCGGTTCGCGACCAGACTCAGTTCACGAATTAAGTTCGTGAACCGAGGCATCATCACTGTAAGTGGTGACGCTGGGCGTAGACTCCCGGCCTCAGCGTCCGTCGCGTGGCGGGTCCGCGGTTTTGGAGGTACGCAACGCAAGTTTCGGCGGAATCTGCGTCGCGTTTATCGGGCACATTTGAATACGTGTGAGGCTTTCGCGACCAATATTATTCATAATCAACGTTTTTTTGGGTTTAGATCGCCGCGTTATTTATAAATGTGTCGTAAACCTCCACCACCCGACACGGCCAATCAGTAAACAAGTATAACCCGTAAAAACAAAGTGTTTCACTCTAAATCCTTTATATGCGTGGCGGCTAGAGTCCTCTCGTCCTCTGGCTTGAGATGGCTGCCACCTATGGGTCAGATGATTGCCTGCCACCATTAAGCAATTGGTAATTAAATATTTAATTTGTTTTCCCTAAACAGTGTAACATTTTGGAAATTTTCTTTCATGAACATTAATTGTCACGCACAACGAGTCTGTGTGCAAAATGTCAGCTCGATTGGATCACGGGAAGTGGGTTAAAAAACGACCGAAAGATTTGCACGGTCCTAAGCAAGCAAGCAAGCGAACTTAATATAAAGGATTTAAAAAGTGTCACGTTGACAAAAGACAAATAGTTCACTGCTTTAGCCCCATACCGGTGTGTTGAAGCGTGAAACCACAACAATTTACAATTTGAGTAGTACGACGTTTCGCTGGTAATTGCAACCAGCATCATCGGGCAATTCGCCAGAATGGTGAGTGGCCCTGCTGTGTCTCCCGTTCTTATATAGAGTAGCAGCAGCAGGGTGACGTCATCATCAACTCATCACACTCTCGCACCATTCTGACGTGTTGGGAGAACGAATGTGAATCTCGTGTGCGCGCCGAGAAAAGGCTTAAGGCGAGATGGGTGCACGTATCACGTGCGATGACCCCACCGGATATACACACGACGCCGATGATCTCGGTCAGGTCCAGAGGTCGCAAACGGGTTTTGATTCCTTACGCCCTGTACCCGTACCCGTACCCGGCCGCACCAAGGTCGAAAACGGGTACCCGGGTACCTGTACCCTACCCTACTCGTACCCTACCCGTACCCTACCCGTACCCTACCCGAAATGAGTGACAAACGGTGACTCACCAGTGACTCACGGCCTACCCTACCCGTACCCTACCCGTACCCTACCCGTACCCTACCCGTACCCTACCCGTACCCTACCCGAAATGAGTGACAAACGGTGACTCACCAGTGACTCACGGCCTACCCATACCTGTACCCTACCCGTACCCTACCCGTACCCGGCCAGGTGCAGGTACCCGTTCTCTACCTGAAACCCTTACCCTACCCGAAATGTGACAAACGGTGACTCACCAGTGACTCACGGCCTACCCGTACCCTACCCGTACCCTACCCGAAATGAGTGACAAACGGTGACTCACCAGTGACTCACGGCCTACCCGTACCCTACCCCTACCCCTACCCGTACCCGTACCCTACGCGAAATGAGTGACAAATGGTGACTCACCAGTGACTCACGGCCTACCTGTACCCTACCCGTACCCGTACCCTACCCGAAATGAGTGACAAACGGTGACTCATCAGTGACTCACGGCCTACCCCTACTCGTACCCTACCCGTACCCTACCCGTACCCTACCCGAAATGAGTGACAAACCGTGACTCACCAGTGACTCACGGCCTACCCGTACCCTACCCGTACCCTACCCGTACCCATACCCTACCCGTACCCTACCCGAAATGAGTGACAAACCGTGACTCACCAGTGACTCACGGCCTACCCGTACCCTACCCGTACCCTACCCGAAATGAGTGACAAACGGTGACTCACCAGTGACTCACGGCCTACCCGTACCCGGCCGTACCCGTACCCTACCAGTACCCGGCCGGGTACGGGTAGGGTACGGGTATCGGGTACCCGATTGCGACCTCTGGGATGAAGCCATGTTGCAGGCGCGGGTGGGTTGATTCTAGGAACTTGAATTGTGAGAAGAGACAAGACGTTGGGAAATGAGTGACAAACGGTGACTCACCGGTGACTCACGGCCTACCCGTACCCGTAACCGGCCGCACCAGGGTCGCAAACTCTCCCACTCACTCACTCACCCACCCATTCAGCTACTCACTCACCCACCCACTCACCCACTCACTCACCCACTCACTCACCTACTCACCCACCCACGCACCCACTTACTCACCCACCAACCAGAGGTCGCAAACGTGTTTTGATTCCTTACCCGTACCCGGCCGCACCAGGGTCGCAAACGGCTACCCGGCTGGGTACGGGTAGCCAGGTATCGGGTAGGGTACGGGTATCGGGTAGGGTACGGGTATCGGGTAGGGTATGGGTAGGGTACGAGTAGGGTACGGGTATCGGGTAGGGTACGGGTATCGGGTAGGGTACGGGTATCGGGTAGGGTACGGGTAACGGGTAGGGTACGGGTAACGTGTAGGGTACGGGTATCGGGTAGGGTATCGGGTAGGGTACGGGTAACGGGTAGGGTACGGGTAACGGGTAGGGTACGGGTATCGGGTAGGGTACGGGTAACGGGTAGGGTACGGGTATCGGGTAGGGTACGGGTATGGTACGGGTATCTGGTAGGGTACGGGTATCGGGTAGGATACGGGTATCGGGTAGGGTACGGGTAACGGGTATGGTACGGGTATTGGGTAGGGTACGGGTAGGGTACGGGTAATGGGTAGGGTACGGGTAGGGTAACGGGTAGGGTAGGGTACGGGTAGGGTACGGGTAGGGTAGGGTACGGGTAGGGTACGGGTATCGGGTAGGGTACGGGTATCGGGTAGGGTACGGGTAACGGGTAGGGTACGGGTATCGGGTAGGGTACGGGTATCGGGTAGGGTACGGGTATCGGGTAGGGTACGGGTATCGGGTAGGGTATGGGTATCTGGTAGGGTACGGGTATCAGGTAGGAGTCATGTTTGCATAGACCAGAATACCTGCAGTCGTAATGCAAACAAAAAAACACAACTCTGATAATGTATGCACTGTCCTTGAAGTTGATTGGTCCACACCCGAGACAGCTTTTCTTAGAGCCTAGTCTCACATGGTCCTTGAAGTTGATTGGTCCACACCCGAGACAGCTTTCCTTAGAGCCTAGTCTCACATGGTCCTTGACGTTGATTTGTCCACACCCGAGACAGCTTTTCTTAGAGCCTAGTCTCACATTGTCCTTGAAGTTGATTGGTCCACACCCGAGACAGCTTTCCTTAGAGCCTAGTCTCACATGGTCCTTGAAGTTGATTGGTCCACACCCGAGACAGCTTTCCTTAGAGCCTAGTCTCACATGGTCCTTGAAGTTGATTGGTCCACACTCGAGACAGCTTTCCTTAGAGCCTAGTCTCACATGGTCCTTGAAGTTGATTGGTCCACACCCGAGACAGCTTTCCTTAGAGCCTAGTCTCACTTGGGTTGGACCAGATGACGCCAAAAGGCGCACAACTCAAAGACAATGCACCATCAGAGTATGAGAGCTCGGGGTGAAGCATTTACACCATTGGAACCTCATTTGCCAGTAAAAAATATAAGTTTTTTTTACCCTTTTATCTGGCAACAAAACTGACGCCTTTTTTTACAAGGAGTCATGTTTGCATAGACCACAATACCTGCAGTCGTAATGCAAACAAAAAAACACAACTCTGATAATGTATGCACTGTCCTTGAAGTTGATTGGTCCACACCCGAGACAGCTTTTCTTAGAGCCTAGTCTCACATGGTCCTTGAAGTTGATTGGTCCACACCCGAGACAGCTTTCCTTAGAGCCTAGTCTCACATGGTCCTTGACGTTGATTTGTCCACACCCGAGACAGCTTTTCTTAGAGCCTAGTCTCACATTGTCCTTGAAGTTGATTGGTCCACACCCGAGACAGCTTTCCTTAGAGCCTAGTCTCACATGGTCCTTGAAGTTGATTGGTCCACACCCGAGACAGCTTTCCTTAGAGCCTAGTCTCACATGGTCCTTGACGTTGATTTGTCCACACCCGAGACAGCTTTTCTTAGAGCCTAGTCTCACATTGTCCTTGAAGTTGATTGGTCCACACCCGAGACAGCTTTCCTTAGAGCCTAGTCTCACATGGTGTTGGACCAGATGACGTCAAAAGGCGCACAACTCAAAGACAATGCACCATCAGAGTATGAGAGCTCGGGGTGAAGCATTTACACCATTGGAACCTCATTTGCCAGTAGCAAAATATGATAATTGGTTTTTTACCCTTCTATCTGGCAACAAAACTGACGCCTTTTTTTACAAGGAGTCATGTTTGCATTGACCACAATACCTGCAGTCGTAATGTAAACAAGGCGTATTGTGGTCAGATCGTACCAGAAAATTACATCCGTACGGGTCGGGGAGATACATTTTTACGGAGACGACACTTCACGTGGTAGCTTCAAGGTGCACATGGCCTGGCACAAGCGTCGTGGTGACGTCACCGCCACTTAGTGGCGAATGGCGGTTGTTGTTGTGGGTGATGGTGATGATGGTGGTGATGGTGGTGATGGTGGTGATGGTGGTGGTCGTGATGGTGGTGATGATAATGGTGATAGTAGTGGTGATGGTGATGATAGTGGTGGTGATGGTGGTGGTGATGGTCGTGATGGTGATGATAGTGGTGGTGATGGTGGTGGTGATGGTCGTGATGGTGATGATAGTGGTGGTGGTGGTGATGGTGGTGGTGATGGTGGTGGTGATGGTCGTGATGGTGGTGGTGATGGTGGTGATGAGTGGTGATAGTCGTGATGGTGATGATAGTGGTGGTGATGATGGTGGTGATGATGGTGGTGATGATGGTAGTGGTGGTGATGATGGTGGCGATCGTGGTGGTGGTGATGGTGTCGATGGTGGTGATGGTTGTGGTGATGATGGTGGTGATGATGGTGGTGGTGTATGTAATCCAGCTGTGATATTTTGAATACCTCTGTGTATGTGATCAAGCGTTGATCAAGCGACGAGGCAACAAAGGCCTCACCCCGCAAAAACACTAATCTGAAAGGACACTCAGGCAATCAATCACGGCTCTCCGAACCTCCGAGCGAAGGCTGCGGTAAGCTTCCTCATTCTCTGACGTGGGATGCTGTAGCCGATGAGAGTGGGCCTGTCGCTTTTTAAATCCTTTATTTTAAGTTCACTTGCTTGCTTGCTTAGGACCGTGCAAATCTTTCGGTCGTTTTTTAACCCACTTCCCGTGATCCAATCGAGCTGACATTTTGGCACACAGACTCGTTGTGCGAGACAATTTAGGGAAACGTTTTTTTCATATTTAATTTAAAATACCAATGTGATAAAAATGAAACTCTTACTCAAGAAAAACAGAAAATGAATAATAAAATAAAACCGATGCCACTCATATAAAGGATTTACAGTGAAAAACTTTGTTTTTACGGGTTAATTTTTTCTCAGCCATCCTGAACACCTCCTCTGTCAGCCAGGGTCTCTGGGGAGGTCTGGACCGCGTACCCAAAGCAGCCATTGCAGCTGCATGAGTCACAGTCCTAAACCTCGCCCATTTACCCTCGACATCAGGAGGAGTGGGGGACGATGCCAACCCCAGCTGCAAGCGATGATGAAATTCTCGCTTGCAACTTTCATCAGCTAGCTGAGACCAGGCCACTTTTGGTTTGAATGGGGTCCTGGGTGTACACCCACCACCGGAGTGGAAGAATGGCAGGCGCATCTTACAGATGACTAGTCGATGGTCGGAGGGCAGATCAGCTCCACGGTAGGTCCTGGTGTCAAGGACATGGGCTCGCATCCGCTGGTCCGTCACTACGTAGTCCAGCAGATGTTCTTGTTTGGACCCGGCATGCATCCATGATGTTGTGTGGATGGTCCTGGTGTCAAGGACATGGGCTCGCATCCGCTGGTCCGTCACTATGTAGTCCGGCAGATGTTCTTGCTTGGACCCGCCATGCATCCATGATGTTGTGTGGATGGTCCTGGTGTCAAGGACATGGGCTCGCATCCGCTGGTCCGTCACTATGTAGTCCGGCAGATGTTCTTGCTTGGACCCTGCATGCATCCATGATGTTGTGTGGATGGTCCTGGTGTCAAGGACATGGGCTCGCATCCGCTGGTCCGTCACTACGTAGTCCAGCAGATGTTCTTGCTTGGACCCGACATGCATCCATGATGTTGTGTGGATGGTCCTAGTGTCAAGGACATGGGCTCGCATCCGCTGATCCGTCACTAAGTAGTCTAGCAGATGTTCTTGCTTGGACCCGACATGCATCCATGATGTTGTGTGGATGGTCCTGGTGTCAAGGACATGGGCTCGCATCCGCTGGTCCGTCACTACGTAGTCCGGCAGATGTTCTTGCTTGGACCCGACATGCATCCATGATGTTGTGTGGATGGTCCTAGTGTCAAGGACATGGGCTCGCATCCGCTGATCCGTCACTACGTAGTCTAGCAGATGTTCTTGCTTGGACCCGGCATGTATCCATGATGTTGTGTGGATGCGCCGATGCTGGAAGAGCGTGTTGGTAATTACAAGCCCATGGGCTGCACAAAAATCTAGCAGCCTCCTGCCGTTGTTCTTGAGCTGATCTGGCCCATGCCTTCCAATCACTCCAGACCAGGTGCCAGCATCATGACCAACTCGGGGATTGAAGTCACCCAACAAGATGACTCTGTCCCGAGTGGCCACATTAGCCAGCACCTGTGACAGGAGGTCATAGAAGGCATCTGACCACCACCATCACCACCACCATCACCACCATCATCACCATCACCACCATCACCACCATCATCACCACCATCACCATCACCACCACCACCATCACCATCACCACCACCACCACCACCATCATCACCACCATCATCACCATCACCACCATCACCACCACCAACACCACCATCACCACCATCATCACCACCATCATCACCATCACCATCACCACCATCACCACCACCATCACCACCATCATCACCACCATCATCACCATCACCACCATCACCACCATCATCACCACCATCATCACCACCACCACCATCATCACCACCATCATCACCATCACCACCATCACCACCATCACCACCACCACCATCACCACCACCATCATCACCATCACCACCATCACCACCACCACCATCACCACCACCATCACCACCATCATCACTACCATCATCATCATCATCACCACCACCACCACCAACACCACCATCACCACCATCATCACCACCATCATCACCACCATCACCATCACCACCACCACCATCACCATCACCACCACCACCACCACCATCATCACCACCATCATCACCATCACCACCATCACCACCACCACCATCACCACCACCATCACCACCATCATCACCACCACCACCATCACCACCACCACCATCACCACCACCATCACCACCATCATCACCAGCATCATCACCACCATCATCACTACCATCATCATCATCATCACCACCACCACCACCACCAACACCACCATCATCACCATCACCACCAGCATCATCACCACCACCACCATCATCACCACCACCACCATCACCACCACCATCACCATCATCACCACCATCACCACCATCATCACCACCATCATCACCACCATCACCACCACCATCATCATCATCACCACCACCACCACCACCAACACCACCATCATCATCATCACCACCAGCATCATCATCACCACCATCACCACCATCATCACCACCACCATCACCATCATCAACACCACCACCACCAACACCACCACCACCAACACCACCATCATCATCATCACCACCATCATCATCACCATCAATCACCACCATCACCACCATCACCACCACCATCACCACCATCACCACCACCATCATAACCGCCTTTAATCTTCCATCCTCGAAAAAAAAAAGCAAACAAAGGGGGAGACTGAGGGTCACGTGGGTTTAATACACAGACGCAGACACACACACAGACACACAGACACACACACGCACCTACACACACACACAGACACACACACACAGACACACACAGACACACACACCTACACACAGACACACACACGCACCTACACACACACACAGACACACAGACACACACACAGACACACACACAGACACGCACCTACACACACACACAGACACACACACACAGACACACACACAGACACACACACACACAGACACACACACACAGACACACACACCTACATACACACAGACACACACACACAGACACACACACAGACACACACAGACACACACACCTACACACAGACACACACACGCACCTACACACACACACAAACACACAGACACACACACAGACACACACACAGACACACACACAGACACACACACGCACCTACACACAGACACACAGACACACAGACACACACACAGACACACACACGCACCTACACACACACACAGACACACACACACAGACACACACAGACACACACAGACACACACACCTACACACAGACACACACACGCACCTACACACACACACAGACACACAGACACACACACAGACACACACACAGACACACACACAGACACACACACGCACCTACACACAGACACACAGACACACACACACAGACACACACACAGACACACACACGCACCTACACACACACACAGACACACACACACACAGACACACACACAGACACACACACGCACCTACACACACACACAGACACACACACACACAGACACACACACAGACACACACAGACACACAGACACACACACACAGACACACACACCTACATACACACACTCTCCCCCCGTGTCTCTCCCCCCGTGTCTCTCTCCCCGTGTCTCTCTCCGTGTGTCTCTCTCCGTGTCTCTCCCCCCGTGTCTCTCTCCACGCGTCCCCAGGCTCAGCTGAAGTGAAATCCTTCCTTGTTGAAGAGGTGGAGAAGCCTGCAGACAAACAACAACAACCATCAACAACAACAACAACACAACCATCAACAACAACAACACAACCATCAACAGAACCATCAACAACAACACAGACACACAACAACACATCCATCAACAACAACAACAACACAACAACACAACAACAACACAGACACACAACAACAACAACACAACAACAACAACACAACAACAACACAGACACACAACAACAACAACACAACAACAACAACACAACAACACAACAACAACACAGACACACAACAACAACAACACAACAACAACAACACAACAACAACACAGACACACAACAACAACAACACAACAACACAGACACACAACAACAACACAGACACACAACAACAACACAACCATCAACAACACAACCATCAACAACAACACAACCATCAACAACAACAACACAACCATCAACAACACAACAACAACAACAACAACAACAACACAACAACAACAACAACACAGCAACACAACAACACAGACACACAACAACAACACAACCATCAACAACAACAACACAACCATCAACAACACAACAACAACAACAACAACAACACAACAACAACAACAACACAGCAACACAACAACACAGACACACAACAACAACACAACCATCAACAACAACAACACAACAACACAACCATCAACAACACAGACACACAACAACACAGACACACAACAACACAGACACACAACAACACAGACACACAACAACACAGACACACAACAACACAGACACACAACAACACAACAACACAACCACCACCATCAACAACACAAACAACAACAACACAACCAACAACAACACAACCATCAACAACAACACAGACACACAACAACAACACAACCACCAACAACAACACAGACACACAACAACAACAACACAACAACACAACCATCAACAACACAACAACAACAACAACAACAACACAGCAACACAACAACACAGACACACAACAACAACACAGACACAACAACAACACAGACACACAACAACACAGACACACAGACACAACAACAACAACACAGCAACACAACAACACAGACACACAACAACAACACAGACACACAACAACAACACAGACACAACAACAACACAGACACACAACAACACAGACACACAGACACAACAACAACAACACAGCAACACAACAACACAGACACACAACAACAACACAGACACAACAACAACACAGACACACAACAACACAGACACACAGACACAACAACAACAACACAGCAACACAACAACACAGACACACAACAACAACACAGACACACAGACACAACAACAACAACACAGACACAGAAACGTGTCTCTCTACTCGAGGACATTTCGCCGTCCACTGACAATGTCGTCTTCGATGTCGCCTCTCTGTTCACCAATGTCCAG